>JABXJD010000219.1:942500-1051219 GCA_013375575.1 Percina caprodes
AAATTTCTGTCACTCGTGACAATGTTTTTCTTGTCTTATCTAATGTTTCTTCACCTCCATATCTCTTTTCTTCTTCGTCTTCTATCTCTGTGGCTGACTTGCCTTCAGTCTCGCTCCTCAGTCCCAGTGTAGGCGTACTGTACCACTGATAATAAATGCATCAGACCCTTTTTCTTTGGCCGGAGTACAGTGAGTCACCAAAGGGCTGCCAGCGAGATACATATGTGTGTGAGAGCTCTGTGTGAAGTGATGTCTGCAGGGGTGTGAGGGCCGAGAAGAGACCTAAGTGACCGGCATGTACAGACTTTGATACAAATGTACACACTCTAAATAGAGAAGCCACACATTATATGTAATAAATCATAAATGTTCCAGGGTGCAGGAAGCAGCTGTTGTTGGCTTTTTTTTTTTTTTTAATGGCATCTCATTCTGAAACACAATATGTCAGCGTGCTGGTGAGTCACAAGCACCTCACCACTCCATCTCTGTGTGTGTGCTGCTCTGTGTGCATGCTTTTCATGTGTTTGCAGTGTGCGAAGTTTCCAGATGAGAATAACCCGCATTTGTCATAGTTTCAGCCTCGAGCCTCTTGTAGCCACATGTACACGTAGATTTGTGGCTAAACGTGTGTCAGATACATGCAAATGCATCTGGTTGCTGGTCACTGTGTGGCTTGACAGCTGATGTAGCAAGGTTGACGAAACGTGATGGACATACAGTACAATGAACATTATTTAACCTAGAGATCGACTTATACTAGTTTTTCAAGATCGATTAATAGTAGTTAATGATGAGTGATATTTGGAACCGAACTCATATGCATTAAAAGTGACAATTTTAATCTTTAAGTCGAAATTTAGATTTGGAATGTTACAAACTCTATTTAATAAATTTAGAAACTTTCAACATAAGATAGTCAGATAGTGTTGTGGGCGGGACATTAAGTCAGACTCAGTGGTGAGAGGGACAGACACAGAGCTGTAGCAGAGCCAAAGTAGCACACGTTTTAATTCATTAACTGTCGGTTATCAGGCAAATAAAACGCTGATACAGGTAATCTGCTAGCTCTAAAAAAAAAAAACGGCCTATCCCTAATTTAAACTAGTCATTTGAACAACATCTAATCATATTTGGCTTGAATGAAATGAACCAATGTATATAAGTGAGCGTCATGCGGTGCTGACAGTTAAGTGTAGGAAAAAGATTGTGGATAATAACACTCACAAGCATTTCCTAGGTGTATTTTGTTTTCGCTGCAAAGTGTTATCTTGTGCTATTTCATTGTGATATTTTCCATTGGATATTGAAATTCATAAATAATTGTTTTGGCATGGTTGCCCGAGTGGCACTATATCCATGGGATATAAATTATGCATGCATGTCTTGTTTTGTTGTGCATGATCAAAAAACATCATTTCCCCCACCCCCTTGGCTTTTTTCACAAATCACACCCTGGATAGGGGTATGAAGGGTTCATGACAACACCCTGAATGAACACACCACTTGTTGCCCTGTCACGGTCTTATCTTTGATTCTCCAAAACATGGCAGCTCCTGATTTCTCCATCCATCCTCTGGATTTTTAAGTAGTTACCTATTGAATAACCAGAAAACATGCTATATCCTGATATATATCATTATCAAGATGATTTTGTCCATATTGCTGAGCCCTATTACTCTTTGAAAAACATTCTAAACATTTAATGCATTTTTCTTGATTTTTAAGTTACAGATGTGTTAGATCTCACATTTCCCACATCAGGAAAACATGAAAAATTCAACACGATCATGTCTTAGTAATATCACTGTCACACTCCTTTCTGATGCAAGTGCTGCTCCCGCGCAAATATCACTCATTTCTTACTTTAGAGAAACAGAACACACATTTAAAAAGGCCAAGATATTTTTGCTCTCATCAACTTCCCCTTCACTTTCTTGTCATTAGGTTTTTTTTTTGTCTTCATAAAGTTCAGACTTCAGCAGTTGTGTAAAGCTCTGTCATGCCGAGCAGAATTTAGAAAGTCTTACTCAGCAGACATATTGGATTTTGCCAAAGGCTTAAAATGCCGACAGGCTGACTTTTTTTCTTTTTCTTTCTCTAAGCAGGCAGGGTTGGGATCACACTTTACTTTCAACAAGTCAGTCAGTCTAGTGCATAACATGGTTTCAACCAGGCTTTAGGGAGAATCCCACATGCTTCTGTAGTTTTCCAATAATCTCCCCAACGCAAATTGAACATCTCATTTGAATATTCATGACTGGGGAAATGGAGAGGCCTTTAGTCTCACCAGCATCTCGGTGCAGTATATCAAGTTAAAAAACACCGGAAAAGCGCCTCGTTGCAAGAACATTATTTGTTGTCTGCTGGTGTATATCCAACAGAGTTTGAGCGTAGGGTTCTAAGGCATTGTTAACATTTAGATAGAGCAGGAAACAAACTGACTTGTGAATTTATATTTTTACTTTCTCTTTCATAGGGATTTTAAATGCTGTATCCCATTGGCCACCAACATTCACTTAAAGATATATGCTGTCAACCACAACACACACAAATGCACACATTATTTAGCAGACAAGATGTCTTGGGTTGATCTATTTTTGCTCTTTCAGCATCACTTTTGCTGCTCCCTTGAGGGATGTGTTGAATGCACAGGATTTATTTCGCTATGTGTATGTGACCATAAAGTACCTTAACCAACAGAAAACCCAGATTGGACAGATAGTCTAGCTAGCTGTCTGGATTTACCCTGCAGAGATCTGAGGACCAGGTAACCATAGTCCTCAGAAATCCCCGGAGGTTAGAATAACAACACAAAGAAAGTCAAAGGTAACGGATATCTGGCCAGAATGAAGGACATCCGGTGGAATTTCCGGCGGCACCGGAGCAATCCTTAAAGTGAAACGTTGTGCATATTAGAGCCTGACCGATATATCGGCGGGCCGATATTATCAGCCGATGTTAGGCATTACCCGAACTATCGTATAGGCATTTATAATGGTTGATTTAAAAAATTAAAAATAAAATTAAAAAAAATCATTTATAATGACAAATAAAGGCCATGTTATGAGCGTTGGCGTTGCATAGTTTATCCACCGGAGGGCGCTCTGCAACGTCCCTGTTGGCAACACTGATTATTTATTTTTTCTTGTTTTTGTTTAAAGGACTTTAAGTTTCATATCTTAAGTTTTTTTTTTTTTTTTATTTATCAGAACATTAATATATTTTGATGTTCTGTTGTGAAAGTAAAACAAATTATTATCATATTATTTTAGTGAGAACTCATAAATAAATCTGTTTATCTTTTGTTAGGCATTTCTGGGTTTTTAAAAAGAAAAATGTAGCGGCCGATATATCGGAATATCGTATTTCTAAATAACCAAATATTTTTGTCGGTATTGGCCTTAAAATCCTTTATCGGTCTGCCTCTAGTGTATATAGACTACCGGTCACTGTGAGGTGACGGTCGTTGCAGTTAGGTTTAGGCCCCAAAAGGACTAGTTAAGATTAGGAAAAAAGTTAAATTTAGGCAGCAAAAAGATTAGTTCAGTTTAGAAAACAATAACCAGTCCCCTTAAGTACTACTGCCTGGACATGAACACCCGTTTCCTGGATGGAAGTCTTTAACATCTTTAGGTTCATTCATCTCCCTGCTCTTATACAGTGGCATGCAGTAGGGGCATACAGTGATAAATACTTGGAATACGTACAATTCCTTTTTGTAGCTATATGTACAAATGGTTCATGAGAACAGCCTGAACTTTGCGTGTATCTTCCTTTCTTACCTCACAGAGACAAGACATTGTTACTTTTAAAACAGCTATTGCTATCAGCCGTGCCATGCTCCCGCCGATGTTACACAAGACTTTTATGAAGTCTTTCTGCAGACTGCAGACAGCACATGCAGTAGTTCCATCAATACCAGATTTGACAGTTTAATAAAAACAACCTCTTTATCTGCACAGTGAAGTGCACCAGATCACAGCACGTCCTTTCCAAATATGGGCCATTTGAGTGACAAAATGAATGTCACACGTGGAATCAAATATGTGGAACGAGTCACGCACCTCATGCAGAAAAAAGAAAGCTTTGCCTCTGTTAATATGAAGAATATGTGATGGGTTCGACCTTTTTAGGAGGAGTGAAATCAGCAGCCTTAAGAAACCACTTCACCACCAATACTGACTGAGTTCATTAACAGTATTAGGGGGGAGCGATTGCACAGAGACAGCGTCGCTTATTTCTCAGGAGCATTATTAAGGAGTATTTTTGAATAATTGCCCCTTATCAAAGAGGTGCCTGCAGTTGTAGTGCAGTGAAAAGCAACCAGAAGACTGTGGGAAGAAACAGGCGCCAGAGGAAATTAGTTCAGCCTCTCCACTGGATGTTTTCCCAACATGAGCAGGTAGCTGGCTGTCTAACTCCATTCGCAAGTTTGGTCCATTTTCCAGAAGCAATGGGTTGAGTCCAAGCTATTAAATATGGTGCCTGCTTTTACTCAAAACTGGTAAACAGTTGTGTTTAGCTAAAGTATGTTCAGCTGTATTTTTGATTGAATCACACACTGGAATCTGTTTGGTATACAGGCCTAAGTCATCTCAATGCCAATTTCTTGAGTTTTGAATAGCAGAATGAAAATTTTGGCCTCAACCCCTGGCCATGGATGGCAATATCACCATCCCCCACCCTCCTCCTTCTCCCCCCCCTTCCCCCTCTCTCTCTCTCTCTCTCTCTCTCTCTCTGAGATGCTGTGAGGCCCAGTGGTCACAGCCAGCTGTTCCACTTCAGGGACAATTAAAACAAGCTGTTCTCTGCTACCACCGCTGCTGTTATTATTTCAGTACCATATCTGTTTTAACTCCAAGCACCCAACCATAACAGCACAGTGATCCACGGTCTGGACTAGCTAATCACTGATATCAATTCTCCTCTTAAGACTACATTAACCCGGCTGCACTTTTAACCTTACTCAAAGTTAATCCCATTCTCCATTTGTAGTTCTTCGTCTCCATCTGCTTTGTTTTCTTTGTTTTCATTCCCACGAATGATTTCTGCTCAATCATAACAAATTTTTTTTTTTTGTCCTTTTTGTCCAAAGTCACACACAAAAGTTTTACTGAAGTCAAACTGCGAAATTGAAAATGGGGCTTGGCTGTCAAGGCATTATTCTCTATTATCACCTTAAGGTCACTGTGTCCGTTTACAGGGCATCAGAGTTATTAATAGGCTCATATTTGATGAAAGGGTAAATTTGGTATTTTTCAACCTGGATCCTTTTTTCCAATATTTTTGTGTTAGCGTGACTGATGAAAAAAAAAATGTTTTCCTTTTTTTTTAATTGGTCTAGTATTAAGCAAGAAAAAAAGCTGCAATGTAATGCAATTGCACACCTTCATTTCCAGCCACTAAAAGTGCTGTTTTTGCCACTAACAGGCTCTGGTTGTTATTCTAAGTGTCTGCAAATATTATGGAAAGGATCCCTACAGAGATTAAAGAGTAAGATCCTTTTTGTTTAATATGAAACAGCCACAAAAAATCGCCATCGCCAAACCCACCAAACTCCATTCAGAGTCGACAGAAACCAAATAAAAGCCGTCTTGGTTCAACTTTCCACCGACAATTACCATTATTTAAAAAAAAAAAAAAAGTCCATCTCTGAAGGGATCCTTTCCACAATGTTAACAGACACTGTATAATAAATAATAAACTGAACATGTGAGTGCATGTTGCCAGTTCTGCATCATAACGGACAAATGATGCCTACCATACTATAAAGAAGGCTTTGAACAGACTTTGAAAAGACTAAAGTCTGACACCATCTAAAATCTAAAGACAATCATCTCAGTCTAACATTAAAGACCGCCATATTATGTAAAGACTTGGGATCATGCAGGGTCACACATTGCACAACCACAACTAGATTAGTTTTGATAGATTAGATTTTCTATACTGCCTTTGCCATACATGCAGATGAATGGCGGCAGTACACGGAGGTCCACGTCCATTGGTTGTTGACAATGTTCACATGATTGAACTTCACTACCAAGACTAAAAACTCGTTTGATTTTGTCGGAACGACAAGATGGGTGGAAAAAGACCAAACGATTGAGATGGTGGGAGCGCCCCCCAACTCTTGCAAGACGCCATGATTTCATTCCGATATTGGAAATTATTCTGTGACAGTGGAATCGCTTGGAAAAAGTAATTGCGGTGAAGTGCGGTATTGCAGTATTTTGCATTGGCTTACAGTGCGGTACACAGAGTATAACCTGGTAAGCTGTCGGCGCTAATCACACCTGAAAGCCACAGTGTCGGCCCGCCCTCATCACTTGGATCTTCCTCGCTCACCCCCAATTTCCACCGGTTGCGGAACGTCTGCGGATCCGCTCCGGAACGGCGCCGGAGTCAATAGGTTTCCATTGAAGTCAATGTGTGTATTTCCACTGACTGCAGAATGGCTGCGTCCCGACTCCGTCCCAGCTCCGGCGATCCGCTGCCCTCTGGAGCAGATACTCGGAGCTTCTATTCGTGCCGGACGCCGGAGAGCTCCGCAGCAATTCAGCACACGGCAGATTGTGCGGGAAAGGAAGTCGAGCACAGAAACAGAACAAAACAGACCGTGCTCACGGCGGATCATATTTCCCTGCACTAAACCTTGAAAGCACGGCACAGAGTTGTTTCCTCTCTACTCCTCTGGATGGAAACAAACATGTATTCTACATGAATTCGTGACTTCAGCTGTCAGTCATGGCCACAGCCGTTCTGAAACAAATCCGTCCCTGGTGGGTAGTGACGGACGGAGCTGACACCCAGCGGTGCCGAAACGCAGCCACTCCGCAGTTGGTGGAAATCCAGGGTCATGCATGTATTTCTTCTTCTTACTTTCTCTCCATTATCTACTAAGAGCGTTTTGACTGAGTGGGGAAATGGATGTGAAAATAGTATGTCAAGTTGATGGAGAATGTGGAGGAGAAGTGAGGCATAAATGGCAGGGAGGACAGCGGGGGAGGAGAGATGGCTGGAAACGTACCTTCAATCAGATATCAGAATTCACCCTGGTGTTTAGAAATGTAATAAAGTCTTCATATCAGTCCTTGAACCAAATTTGAATCAGAGGGATCTTTTCAGTTACAAACCCTCACATGTGTGCAGAGGGCTGTTGACCTTGTCTGTGTTGATCCTCCTTTAACCCTTGTGTTGTCTTCACTTTCGGGACCTTCTTGTGTCCCTCGGGTCACATTGACCCGTGACTTATTCTGGGTTTTAAAAACAATTCTGAAATAAAATTTTACTTCATAATCTCTTAACAAATATTGTCTTCATCCCAATTTCAAACAATTAAGAAAACATATGTGTTTAGGGAATGCTATCAGTCTCTACTATAACACTATTAAAAATGGAAGTGGGGTTCGTTTTTTGTCATAAGGTTATAATTCATGTTAAAAATCCACAATGTGATCATTCTTATCTTGGAAAAAGTGGTCATATCCAGAATAATTTTCTGAATTGAGTCAGGAATACATTTTTAGGGCATTGATTTTCAGGTAGAAAACATTTAACTACCATTTTTCTTCTTGTAAAAATTTGAAATGGGTCAATTTGACCTGAATACCATACAAGGGTTAACGCCTTTCTGTTAGTTGTACGTTTTAATGCTTTGGGGTTTGATTTTGGGTGCTTTTGTTGTTTTCCACTATAAAAATTAAAAACAGCAGCAGATTTTTTTTCTTTTGCGTGTCTCTCTCTCTCTCTCTCTCTCTCTGTCTCTCTCTCTCTGTCTCTCATTTTCCGCTCAGCCAGAGTTTTGGGCTAATGGAAATGCTGCGGAACCCAAAAAAGTCACATTAAACTGCATCTGATGCCAAATATAAGGCGCAGATGCTATTGTAAAACGTGTTGCTGTTGCTCTGTGTGGTGCGATCCAGAATAATGTCACCATTGTTTCTACAGGAAAAAAAATACCTTAAAAACTGGCCTTGACACTTTTGAATGGATTCTTGGTTATATAAAACTAATATAGTGTGTGGTTAACTATTCACAACAAAAACAAGGCAGCTTTTTCTGTCTGGATGTCAGAGTTCACATTTCTTCTGTTTGTGGTGGAAATGAGGCCATAATGAGCTGAATTTGGTATTTGGGTGGTGTTTCCATATGCTTTGGAGGTTTGGGTGTTGAGTACTAGGTGTGGAAACATGTGTTCTGACCTGGCATCTGTCTCCCTCCTTACCAAAATCCAAAACATGACTATTCATGGAGACACAGCCACCCCGGCTCCTGGTGGATGGCAACTTTTACTTGCTTTTTTCCATCACAAGTCCGACGTTTGTGTGTTGTTTGCTCCACTTGGCTGTCATTTTAGATGTCTCTTTAAATAACTCAACAAAACACCTTTCATTGAAGGAATGTACGACAGGCTCCGAGTCTGAGGTTCCACCATGAATTGCTTTGGCTGGCATTTACTGTATTTGCTCTGTTTTCATCCACTCAGGAGAAACCTAAAGTCTGATCTGAGGAGGCAAGCTGCCACACACACACACACACACACACACAGGTCTCGGAGTGAATGGCACCTTGTGTGTTTGTGTGGGTCTGCATTTCATACAAATATATGATCTCCACAGTTAGTGTGTTCTTTAGGCACACACACACACACACAGTGTTGGAGTGAATGGCGCCTTGTTTGTGTGTGTGTGTATGTGTCTGCATGTCAGACAAATATCTCTCACTGTGTTCTTGGAGCACTCGCTCAGATACACAGCATCTAGATAAGAAAAGTGACATTCAGCTTCCATGCAGTGTAGTCGTGCTGCCAGACTCAACAGTATGAAACATCAACCTATAACTCTTCAGTGGCTTTCCAAAAACACTTACAGTACGACATGGGCTTAGTCGTTGTTGCAGTTAGACTTGGATTCCAGTGCTAATGATCATTTTTTCTGAGGCTAAATAATCTTCTAGCCAACAAATGTGTTAGCCTCAGAACAAAAACACAAATGATTATCCCTCCTAGGGTTGGGTACCATACTCAATCTGTTGTCAAAAGTATAAATGGCAGTAGATAGAATAAATATGGTTGGATTGGTTAGGGCTGCACAATTAATACAATTTTGATGACTTCCCACGATCAAATTTACGTGATCGAGCGATTATTTTTAAATGCGTCATTTCATAGAATGCTGTCTGAGTCGTTCCCTGCACGGTGCAGCCCCAGTAAGCACACATACGTCTCCACGACATATTTGCGATGTATAGATTTCCATCGTAATACGACGTACAGGCGCTCTATAAACGATGCTTCCAAATTAGCCGCGATCAATTGCAGATGAAGCGATCATTTGCAGACGTCGTGCCGACGTATGTGTGCTTACTGGGTCTTAGTTTCTAGATGTAGACAGTTACAGAGGATAGAGTAACGGGAGGAAAATTCAACAGATAGTCGGTTATACGTCTCTACAAGCTAGTCAATGTTTGATAGAGAAAGAGTAGTCATATCTACAGTTGCTTGAATAAGTTTACACACCCATGCTAAAGTTGATTAAAAAGAGGAATAAAAAAACATATTTTGGAAATTGATCCTAATGCCTTAATTCAAAATTTAGGAAAATCCTACCTTTTAAGGACACCACTTTTCTTTGTGAATGAATAATGTATTGTAAATAAAGAAATGTTCTTCCTTAAAATACAGGGGGCATAAGTATACACCCCCCTATGTTAAAGTCCCATAGAGGCAGGCACATTTTTTTTTTTAAAGGCCTTTAAAGGTTATTTCATGGATCCAGGATACTATGCATCCTGATAAAGTTCCCTTGGCTTTTTGGAATCAAAATAACCCCCCCACATCATCACATACCCTTCACCATACCTAGAGATAGGCATGGTGCAAAACCTTTTATAGCAATCACAAATATTCAGAGAAGGGATGCAAAACAGAAATAATCCTAAAATAGAGAAGACAGAGAAGCAGTCTGCATCTCAGGAAATCACACAAAAATGGTATAGCAATATTCCATATGTATTTCATGTGTCAGACTGTTTCAAATAACGTGTGTGTGTGTGTGTGTGTGTGTGTGTGTGTGTGTGTGTGTGTGACTTGGTGGAGGGGAAATGAGGGCTTTGCTTTCTTACGTTGACCCCAGTGAGAAACTGTCAGACAGACTGGACAGCCAGGAAGAGAAATTGAGTGGACAGCCAGGAAGACAGTGAGAACCTACAGACAGACAGACAGACAGACAGACAGACAGTCAGACAGACAGGCAGACGGCAAAGTGGAAACACACCGGTGGTCTCAGCCAGTGCCGCCAAATGACCATGTAACTCAGACGGAAAATAAGGAGGGGGAGGAAAAAGAAAAACATTGCCACAGTCGTCCACAAACTCTTGCACCCCCTCACTCTCTCTTGGCCTCTGTCTCAGTTACCCTCTCCTTTACCTTCTCCTTTGCTTTTTCAGCTTTTTGTTTCATATTCCCCCACACTTGTGTCTCCTTGCAACTTGTATGGCCATAACCTCCACCCTTCCACCACTCTCACATTTACTGTACTTTATCCTCTCAGTCTTACTCTGTCTTTCTGTTTCTATCTCTCTCTCTCCCTCTCTTTCTTTCTTTCTTTCTTTCTGTTAGTCGGAGTCTTTTCCTCTCTTCCCCCTCCCACCTGTCTGGACAGGCGGCCAGGCAGACAGAGTCAGCTTCGCAGCCAGTGATGCGTTACTGTGCGATAATGAGGCCCGGCCAACAGGAGAGGGAGAACTGAGCTCGCTATGGCCACAGTCCATATATTCTTCTAACCAATAGCACCCAGGGCTGGGATGAAGCCTCACCACGCTGCCAAGTTATTATTGGCCTCTGTGATGCCTTCTCATTAGCAGTAATATTAGTGTAGCTAATTGAATGATGACGGACCTCAGACACGGTTTCTATTTTGCTGTTGTGAATACGGCTGACGTCTCCAGTTCGGTTGTCGATTGGTTGGCTGATATGCTCTTATACGACCAAATTCTCATTGGTCGGAGGTAGGGCTGAACGATTTAAGGAAAAAATTATATTGCGATTTTTCTGCCAGATATTGGGACTACAATTCAAAGAAGTAACATGAGACACCATCAAAACTGCACTATGCAAGGAACATAGATATGAATTTTCACCGATAAGTGATGTGGAACATGCCACCTGTCCACCAATGCAACCCGTTCTCACTCCCAACCCCATCAAATACAGACAATTGACCAAAGACAATTGGTCAGCGGCCGGCATTTACTGTATTTTGTATTTGCTATTTACTGTGCCTTTTGCGCCAGATACTGACGCAAAAGGCACCCTTTAACGTCTGTATGGGACGCGCTGGGCATGGCAGAAGCTCGAATTGGCATCAAAAACGTGGTGCTTTTACCCTGCACGTTAAAAAAAAAACGTCCGATCGGCCCCGACCCAGAGTATCACAAAGTGATGCCAAGAGTCCTGACCTAGCGCGTTGAAAAATTCAATTCCATTTCATTTATAGTAACAAATCATAACAAGAGTTATCTCAAGACACTTTACAGATAGAGTAGGTCTAGCCCACACTCAATAATTTACAAAGACCCAACAATTCCAGTAATTGATGCCAAAGGGCTACTCAGAGCGTTAAATATCATTGTGTTTGGGATTACAGTAGATCTAAATGAAAGCCCCCTACGTCTGACTAAGACGGGAAAAGAGTCTTTTTAGAGTCTGGTTTCTATGATACAGAACATAAAAAATTAAGTAAAAGTTTTGGTGGTCGCGTCCATATGGATCGGCATAAGGTAGAGTACTTGATCTGGAGAAAGAAGACTGAAGCACGTAGGTAGATAAGATAGTTATATACAGTCCAGCAGTTTTTATTTCTCCCCCTCCCAGCAGTTGTACATGTAGGATGTGATGGTTGGTCTTTGTGGAATGTGCTGCCCCTCCTCCACTGTAATGTAAATGGATGGCTGGGTAAAAAGTGACAGTGACAGCGCAGCTTTTTACCCAAAGTAGATGATTCCTCAATTCTATGCGACCAGTAAAAAACTCCAAACGAGCAGCGCTCAGCGCAGAATCAATGCTTAGCGCTCGTCACGCTGCTGCTCTTTGTAGCATCAGGTGAATATACAGCGCTTACCTTTGCAGAGCATTAAAAAAATTGTAGTGGCTTTAAGAAAAACACTTTATTAGACACACAACGCTACTAGGGAGAGGCATTACCTCCATCAACCAATCCTTTGGTTGGAGAGTATGAAGAATTTTAGCCAACTAAGATTTTCTTAGGTTGAATACAACCTAGTGACACTGTAAGCACTGACCTAATTACCTTTGCAACCCTGCACCCGGCATTCCTCACTTACTGACTGAGACAAGCTGAAGATATATAATATCGTTGCAGATGCACTTGCGAGCTGTGCAGATATCAAATAAAGACATCAGAGCTGACTGACACAAAATAACCCTTCCCAACTGTAATATTAAGCCAAAGCAAAGCTATTATTAGTGTTTGATTGACTGTGGTGTATGCATGAATTGCGTAGCAGTTTGGACTTTGTGGCTGAAAATGTCATGTGCTGATTTTTGAATTGCCTGGCCTCCCTTCCACTGTGCCCGACATGACTGCACACTTGTTTAGGTGGTAAATTGAATGATGTGTGTGTCCCTGTGTGCACGTGTCTGTGTGTGTTTAGTCAGTTGGGTGTGTGCCTCTCAAACACATACACACACACACAAATTTCCCGCCAAATGAAGTGGTTTGGATGACCTGCAAATCACGCCATAACTTCTCCCTTGTGGAAAAAGAGTGCTGCTCTTGCTGGCAGACACTAGCCTACTCTCTCTTTCTGTCACACTCACGCCGGCACGGAAATTCTTCAACTTCCAGTCTGCCCTGCACACTTTGTGCTTGCAGCTCAGGCCTGCTCCCTTTTTACTGCCCCTGGAAACACAGTGAGCCTCCACAGAGGCCCCAGTCGTCTGGCCAAAGCATCCTCTCTTCCTACACAGTAACCGTTCTGTGACATTTGGTCACAATTCTTTTCTTTTTTTTTCCCCAGCCAGAGGTCATCACTCCAAATTCATCTCTTGTGTGTTGCAAAACATATTGTTTAAGTCTTTAATCTTAAAAAATAAGGAGCAAGCAGGAGCATCATGAGATTACTTAGGAATGGGCAGACACGCAGAGCCAAAAAGCCGGTTACAGCTGGACAATATGCAATGAAGTGCAGAAAGACACGCTAACGAGAGAAAGACACCCAAACAGAAACTCGGAGGTCCAGGAACACACCCTTGGGGGACACCTGGCAGGAAGCGGGTGGGTCCAGGCTGCTATTAGGTTGTAGTCTAATGACTCCTCAGTGTGGAACTTGTTTGGTCGCTCCTGGTTACTGGGACCCACAGGGAAATTGGCCTCATTTCCTTGGCTCCTTCCTCTGCCCCTCCTCTTCCATCATAGACACCAGGGTGCGATGCTATTTACAGTCTTGCCTTAAGCCGGAAACAGGACAGTGGCCAGATTGGTTTGCAACAAAATGGACTTAAAATGAATAATGAGGACATTACTGTCCTGCCATTTGTTTAAAAATGAGAACTGGCTAATGCTATCTCATCTAACTACACACCACATGGGACCTTTTAATCCTGCAGTGTACACAGCATTAGGGCTGAGTGATATGGAACAACATCAGATATGACAATATTTTTGACCAAATACATCTATGCTGATATTGTGGCGATATTTTGGGGTTGACAATTAGTGCTTTAACAAAATATTTTCAAAATTACATTAGAGAAGTGGTTAAAGGCAAATGATAGAACAGTAATGCAGCCTTTAAAACCAAATAACGATATTTCGATATCCAAAGTCTAACACATTGTCTAGTCTTATATCATGATACTGATATGCTATCCACATATAATCTCCATATTTTGCCCAGCCTTACCCAGCATCATATCAGGGCCTCATCATTACGTGGATGTAGTTAAACAAGCAGCGGGCAAATTGGATTATTAATCTATCGTCATCTACAAACTACCTAGATTTAATTAGTTTCATTAATTATCCAACTCCTTTTTTTACTTTCTCTTCTAAAAAACATAGAGGCTACACACACTGGTGCTACTGGCTGCACAGATTGTATCAAATTGGAGAAATCTCCTTACAGTATGTTCCCTAAAACTCTGCATGCTGGAACATTCTGCTTGCCAGAACAGATAGAAAAGAGACAAGCCATCAGCCCTGTGGGATGACTTACTGCTCCTCAGTGTTGAAAGCTGTTGAAAATGGACAGACATGGCAGATGGATATCTGCCCCCTGAGTCCCCATGTAGTGTTTCCTCCCTGCTCATGACTCACCAACCATTTACCGGTCTGGCTTGGATTAGACACAAATTGCATTACACTAGAACAGTTTTTTTTTTTTTTCGTGTCGCTGTCTTAAGTCGTCAACTAACACTTTTTTTTTCTTGATTAATCGATTAGTTGTTTAATCTATAAAGTGTCAGAAAAATGTGGATCAGTTCTCAAATGTCTTGTTTTGTCCACAACTCAAAGATATTCAGTTTACCGTCACAGAGGAGTGAAGAAACTAGAAAATATTCACATTTAAAAAGCTGGAATTAAAAAAAAATCTTCATAAAAAATGACTCAAACCGATTAATCAATTATCAAATAGTTGGATTAATTTAATAGTTGACAACTAATCGATTCATCTTTGCAACTCTACACTGTTTATTGGGCTTTCAGTAGGAGCATTTTATTTTCACGTGGGTTGATTACATGAGTTGTGATGCTTTGCCATGTAAATATACTGCAGTATATCTGACATGGCGTTACACAGTCTATCAATAACTAGAGATGGTCCGATACCGTTTTTTTTTGTTCCTGATACTGATTCTGATACCTGAACTTGCGTATTGGCCGATACAGAGTACTGATCCGATACCAGCGTGTCATGTATTTCATTATGTTTTAACAGCTGTGTACTACCATCCCCGTATGGATGCAAAATGATTTCTATCTTTTTTGTCGGGCTGGCTCAGGTTGAACTCTCAAACAATGAATGCCACAGAACTTTCTTTTATTATCTAGTTTGACAATCAGTTATAACCGATAAAGAACATAACCTACTTTAACGTAGATTTTCTTCAGGGCTTTATTATGTGGTATTGGATCCAGTACTCAAGTACTTCCCGATACCAATACTAGCCAGGGGTGGAAAACACCAGACGCCTCCCGATACGATATCATCACAATACTTATCCCACGATATAATATATATTGCAATTTATAACTTTTTTTCCAACTTCCAGTTTTAAATGACATTCCCAAAAGGAAACTTTGTCAACATCTGTTTCATCTAAAGAGATGCATTTCTGTTTGTTCATATCAGTTCAATTTTATTGCTGTAAAATGGGATTGTCAAGGAGACAAACTGACCAACACATATACAGCGATCAATAAAAGACTGATACTTTGCGCCGGTGTATCGGTACAGTATTGCCACTGAAAATATCGCGATACTATGCTGTATCGATTTATTTTTATTTTTTTTCCCCACCTCTAATACTAGCGTTTTAGGCAGTATCGGAGGCGATACCGATACTGGTATCGGAACTCATTGACAAGACATTGAATTGATTGATCTGAAGGCTTCTGAAGACCAAGTAAGGTTGTGTTGGGTCACGAATGTTTTAGGGTGTCACACCAAAATGTGCTCCATCTGAATTTAGTTGTGCACCTTAACAGTATTTGTAAAGAAATAGGATAAGCATGACCCTGCTTTTATACCAAGAGCAAGGTGTTCTTTTCAATGATGATTGCACCGGTAGTTTTCTAAACCGCCACGAAAACTATGTAGTGCACACTGTCCATGTGTTCCAACAAGTATGGCGCTACGGTATGGCAACATCATTACTCACCAAATCTGCTGACCTGCTCTGTGTCTAATGGCATTCTGTCATCGACAAAAGGCAAAAGGTTACGATGGTGCTGATTTCACCGTAGAGAAGAATGAGGGTGAATAACTGGTGCTATGTATCTCTACTCTTTGATGACGTTACCTTAAATACAATGTGTACTTTTCCTTTTTAGCATCTCACATCACACTTTCACTCACTATGACCACTACGATCAGAAACATTGTGCCAAAATAGGAATGATAACGTTGCTCTCAGCGGGTTTATCTGCTAACGTTAGCTACCGACTGTTACCTTGAAACCTTGTACCGTAGGGAGGTTACCTGGAACGGGTGATTTAACGTCACCGCTCATTTTACACACAGTTCAACAACAAAACGCTGAGTGAACTTTACTAACTACGTTTCATGTTGGTTTTGAGCGGTATGCACCCCCACTAACCTAGAAAATGGTTTTAAAACAGTAGCTAATGTTAATACAGAGGAATACAGCGTCTCCTGCAGCGTTCACTAACGTTGGCTTCTTGTCTCATCTGGGGTCTGGTAAACAGTAAATTCATTAAATTCAGTGTCCACAATGCTATTTTCCCCAAAACTGTAACTGTCGTATTTCAAGCGACCAACGTTGTTTACTTAGTTGCCGTGACTTCAGTACTGTTGTGCGTCTGCCCTATACCATGGCGGCAGAGATTTTACCATGGCGGGCCACTATCAACATATCAACAAAGAGAAAACACTGCAGACCAAGCAATGGGCTTGTTTTCTTTATCTTTAATGTTGTTGATGAGCTAAATGCAAATGAACCATGTTCTCTCAATCAGCTTTAAGTCTTCCTACTGTAGTGAAGACACTGACCATAAATATACCGCAATTAATTTCGAACTAATTTCTAGAGTAACGGCTAACGCCTCCAGTGTGTGGGTGCCTGAACATACTGTTCATTTCCAATTTGTACAAGAATATGCAGTCCAGTCCCTACTCACAGATATGCACAATATTATTGTGAAGGATATGATGAACAAGTGTCTCGGAATCTGCGTGACATTTTATGTCTATTAGGCCTGCATGAGGACAACGGAAAAATATGAATCACGATTTTTAGCTTAGAATTGATTTTTTTTTTTTTTTGACTAAGTGTTATGTTTATTGCACACATGAACCATGACATAACAAAACAAATGGGCAGTACCAAACATGGATTTCTTTTTGGCACCTATGGCATATTATGCATCACCACAAGCCTGTAAACATAGAGGCTTCAACGAAGAGAAGGGAGAGCATTGCAGCGCTTGGGAGCGCTTTAAAACCTATTTTATACAATCTACGTTTAAAAATCACAGAAGAAAGTAGTAGCGTTTGTGATGCAGTCGGCTCGTAAAATTTAAGTGAGAATCAAAGTCATTTAAAAATATAAAAATTCTTTTGAGTTATTTAAAAATAACATTTTGATTTTATTACGATTAATCGTGCCGGCCTGATGTTGATACTGCATTTTTTCAGATTGTACATCATACAGCGATACAAAATATGAGCTCTTTTGCCTTCAACTGTAAAGCACTGATTGACAATGCAACTTCTGTTATGTAATTACATGTCATTATGTGATTTTCCCTGCGGGAGACTCATATTGGACTCAAGAATAGATTATAAGAACATGCAGCCTTCCATTAGTACAAATGTGTGGATATTAGACTGTTTGAAGGCAATCATCCAGCAGTATCAAATTCCTATTGTATAGCATGGTAGCTTGCCAATGATTTGACTGGTTTGGAAATCTGAGTAATGCATATCGTGACTGTCAGTTTTATTAAAAATTTGAACTAGTGTTCAAACAGGAATATTTTATCTGTATTAATCTGTAAGAATTCACATACTTACAGCACAATGAGCTTTTCCTTGTGCTCTAGTGTTGAATGTGCCTAAAATCACATCTATTGCAGGGCCCTGTTGCCCTCAGCTACACGGCTATTTTTGTTATCTTTGCTAACGCAAAATTAAAAACTAGCGAGCTGTGCTAAATGGGTAACCATGACACTAAAACATCTGAGAAGTAATGTAATAAATTTATATTCAACACCATAAAGGTGAAAATTGGGGATAAAGGTAGGCTGCTGGCTGACTTTGTTCAGTGCACCTGCCTTAGAGTTGCCCATTGTCCCATTAGGGACATTTGGTTTGGAGACATTTCAACATAAAAGTGTACAATAAAGCACACAATAACAAGACAAGCGAAAATAATTAACAAAGTAAAAACACTTAAGATAAAAAGAGAAAAGAATTTGCCACAAGCTAACCCATGCAGACAAACAACATATAAATGAGTTGATAAAAGAGGCATGGAATAAGACATGGTATGGTGCCATGAAAGTTCCATGTTGGTGGTATATCCAAACGGCTTTTTTTAGTCTGAGATGCTCAGTATTCACTTGCAGAGATGTGGACTTGAGACTTGGTGACTTGGACTCAAGTCAACTCGAGTAACCATTTTGATGACTTGAGACTTAACTACAAATAAATGACTTCAGGCTTGACTTGGGGCATAATGATTTTGATGACTTGCGTGTAGTCAGAAGTTTGAATGTTAGCTGTTAAATATAAATTAATATCATTTTATGTTGTCACGTTTCTAACTTTCAAGTAGAGCCCGACCGATATATCGACGGGCCGATATTATTGGCCGATATTAGGCATCGGTGTCAGCATTTACAATGCTGATTTTTTTAAAATATTCATTCATCCGAATCCAAATAAATGATTCTGATAAATGAATATCTAAAAAATGAAATAAAAGCGGTCAACCACTAAAACAAATTATTATATTATTTTAATGAGAACTCATAAATAACTACAAATAACTAATTAAGGAAATCTCTTTCTGTTACGCGTTTCTGGATTATTTATTTTTTTTTAAATATGTATATCGGACGATATATCGGAATATCACATTTTTAAATAACCAAATATTTGTATTGGTATCTGCCTTTAAAAATCCATTATTGGTAGTGTGTGTGTGTGTGTGTGTGTGTGTGTGTGGGGAATGACTAGTACTTATGGGTTTCCATTTTGTCCTGTACATTCACACTCTCCTGCTATTCTGCTGTTAGGTTTAATCCTGGGCATCAGGAATCATCGAGGAGTGCTAATCGGCTAGTCTAAACACTGGGGCTGTGATTAGCCACCCGCTAGCCCCACGCTAGCCACAGCTCCACATCTGTGCCATGATAGGATTTGAAAGGCCAGAGCCAGCTGGCACTCATAACTGGCTCCATTCGGCGAGATTTAATGAGCTTTGCTGTCATAGAAAGGGGGATTATTGGGTTATGAAGGCCAGCTGACCTAGCGAACTTGTATCACCGCAGCATTGTTTCGGTGGCTAATATGCTAATCCCAATTAACAGCAGTGTGCAGCAGGGGACGTCACATACCACAAGTCCACATGAGTCACACCGGATAGAGAGTGTTGAAATATGAAAGGACGAGGACAGCAACCTTTCCACGGGCTCTGCTGGTCCTGTACTCTCACTTTTCCTAAATTACCAACACTGCTTAACAACACTCGCAACCCATTCACAGACACACACAAAAATTCATGTTGGCTCTTTTGTGTTTTACAAAAAGACAAGATAGACAAGAAGTCACATCAGTCTCACCTCACATAGTTTTGCATACATGTTCTTCTGTAGACGGGAACTTTGTATACCGTGGCAACCAGCATAGGGAATTAAATAAATATGCGGGGGCAACTTTTGCCGACACTGTCTAAAAAGTCAGGGCATTTACAAAATTGGGGGGGCACAAAATAGTACTTATTGCATAAAGTTGCTTTTTAATGTAAAATGAGCACAGATAAAGATGCATAGAGTAATCACCACCTTAATGAGTATACAAATACAAAGAGAATACAAAGCATATTCTTGCTATTATCAATGCGTATATCTCACGGAGCCCTGTGTGTGTGTGTGTCTGTGTGTGTGTGTGTGTGTGTGTGTGTTACAGACAGTAGGATTGATATTGGCCTAAATTGGTTGCTACTCTCAAAATGTAATGAATTTTAATCATGTTTTTAGGGGCATTCTGACATTTCTTGGGGTGTTTTTGCCCTTTGACACCTCAACACTGGCGGCAATTAGATTTATGTAACCCATACACCCCTCCCTGAAGGAGGAAAATCCTACATCCGGCCCTTTTTTTGTGAAATATTTACTTTAAAAAGTCGGTTTCTCATGTGTAAGTTAAGGGAGAACGTTTCTTGGACTGAAATGTTGAAGCTATCTAAAATTGCCAGACAGGCATTGCATATAGAGACTCAACAGATATCTAAAAGCATTGTGAAAACAGGTAAAAAAAAATAAAAATGGATGCTTTCACATTTTTCTCTCTTTCCGATGACAAACTCCGGCTGAACTGGAACATCCAAAAAAAACGTTTGAAACCCTGCTTTAGATTTGTGAACCGTTCTCCTTGTTTGCTAAAATAGAAACGAGCCAACACAAAAATTGGACACCAAGCTCCGTTTTTTATTTTTTGGCTTTAGGAATAGCGAGGCTCAAAGAAGACACATGATTTGATCAGGATTTGGTTGGACTGGAGGCCAATACAGTAGTGGCTCACAGGATGTTTTATTTTTCTTTAGTTTTAATATGCAGCTGAGACCACTTAGCTGTTTTTGAGAACATAATGATAATAGTATAATAGCAATAAAACCTAATTTCACTTACAGCCATTACAAAATACTTACATTTATGAATGCCCATTTTAAATTCAGGGCATAATATCAAAGCATACAGAATCAATTGAGTTAATTTTCATTTCATTTCAATGTTTCCTGTGGAACACTTTGGTTAAACTGGCTCTAGAAATGTTTTCATTTTCCTTTCCTTCCTTTTTTGTTCAGAAAAGGACAGCACGCTCCATGATGGACAGCATAATTTATAGCTTCACTTCATGTTTGTTTGTTAGAAATCACTACACACTACGTGAAATACAAACACACATGCTCAGGAACAGAGAATGAGGAGTGAGTGGGTTGCTAAGATACGGTGCCTTGCTCCAGAGGCCACAGGTGAACTGTTATGTCTCCAGCTACCAATCCACTCCGTACTTTGGTCCATACTAGGCCTGCACAATATTGGAAAAATCTTACATTGCGATAATTCCCCCTGCGATATATATTGCGACATGAAAAAAGTAATTTTGAAAAGATGACATAAATAGCTCTGTTTGGAAATAATAAAGTGCATCTACATAGAAGACAAAAATGAAAAAGGATATTTTCTAATGTGAACCATTCTTTGTTGAACTTTAATATTTTACAAACACCAAAGCAAGTAAGCACTGTGACTAACGTTACTCTTCTGAAGTGATTTGGAGGGAAATTAGGTAGAAATACGCTGGTTGACTAGCATGACACCATTGTATTCATATAATAATCAACGTGAATGACAGTGACTGCATGTTGCTTCCTCTAAATTTCCGGTTGTGGTCGACTAGCGGGGCCAGCTCGTTAGTTTGATAAATTGATCAGACCTGCACGTCACGCGCACTAGCAACAAACTGTGTATCCAAGAACAATTAAATCAGTGGAAATGACGTTAGATCAGACACAGACTTCTGTTGTAGATTACGTTTCTAGCGTTGCGGCTCCGAACCGTAACCTTAGTTGGGCCAGACGGACCCCTTATTTCTTTAGGCTAACTATCTTTAGCCTGGCTGGTAGCAGCCTTCTGCGGGGGGAAATAGCCGGGAGACGTTGTGATTATGTTGCATTCATCAGGTGATTTAGTTCGTATTTGCAGCAAACATAAAACACTGACTGCTGTAGCTGCACTGACTACCCATCAAAACTATGACATCACTGTGTCAGCGGCAGCTGCTGCCTACGGTACTTTACTACACACAGAAAGCCTCACTTCCCATAACAATAACCCCCGTCGGGCTAACGTCACATACACATGTTGCCCACATGGCTACCTGTCTTAAAGGAGAATGGTCGGATGGTAATAATCCTGTAAAAGGAGAACGGTGGAAGTTTACTTCCAAAAAGTTTAAGCACAACATCGTAACGTCCTGCAATGTGACTATCGCGCATGCCCACATCGCAATGTCAGTGCTAAAATGCAAAATTGTTCAGCCCTAGTCCATACGGGGACTTGAACCAGCGACTCTCCAGTTCCCAACCCAACTCCCTGCAGACAGAGCTAGAATGAGATCAGTAGAAGGTCTAAATGCTTCACTTTTGAGCACAGTGTGATGTGTATTGATACCTACGACAAATTCATGTGCTGGCCTGTAAGTGTGAATATCTGTGTGTTCTTTTATGTCACACATGTGGGCATGCTTTTGATTTGTATACTCCGCTTTGCATCTCCATTTGCATGTCCATTTTCCCTCCTGCGACTCGATGACGCCCACCTTTGGGCAATTGTATCAGTAATGTGCCAAAAAGAAATGAGTTGGGGGATGGAGCGGGACTTTAAAAAGTGAAATCTATCACATCAAGTGATGAATAAACTAATGAACAAGGTGATTTCTAACCTATTATCTGGAGGTAATGAGCGGCTACACTTGAGGATTGGCTCTGCATTCCAGGCACAATCAGCCGTGAAAAACACACAATGGGATCTGAATAACAGATGGTCCAGTACCCATTTTTTTGCCTCCCAAAGTCTTCCAATCCCATTTTTTCCACCTTGACGCATGTCACCTGCTTTGGGCATATAGTGCATTCCATTTGTACTGATCTTGGATTTTCCGAGGTCAAAGTCAAAAACACATCCCCCAGACCTCAGATTTCCAAGCTCGGATCTTGGGCAGCCACAGAGTACCCCAAGCTAAAAATCCAACATGGCTGGTCCGTGCATCAACAGGTGTGAAAGTTGTATTAACATTCAGTTATAAGCACTTCTGTCTTATTTGTGTCTCACTAAATCAGTCCTACACACAGTGCTGTCTATATTCTATCTGGAGACATGTTGCTGCGCGGTTTATATGCACAAAAACCAGCGTTATGCGTTGTAAACTGGTGATAACAGTGAAAATCCAACTTGGGCTTCTGAGTACCGAGGTAAATGGAGCATGGAACACACTATATATCAGTTATTTCAGTGTGATATCTGCGCTGATAAGAAAGTTTCAGCTTTTCAGTGTCAGTCCAATTGATCCGGTTTGTACGGGAACAGAAGTAAAGGCATCGCTTCTGTCCGCTTAATGAAATGACAGCTCTCTCTTTTACATGCACTTCAAAGTTCATCCACTTATCTTTACAGTGCACCGCTACTAACACAGCAGGGGTGGGCCCTTAAAAACAGAATGAAAAACCACCTCAAAAGGATTGCAGATTAGACAAAGGGGAATTGAATTGCTTTATTCAATCCAGTTTACCAATTTTGTACAAAAGCAATATGCCGCGCTGTACATTAGAGACTGAGTGTTTAAGAACTAAAACAAAAGTAAAGGGTATTCTGGTGACAGATCAAAGAGGCATTATTTAGAAAAAAATTGTGTGGGGGAAGAGTGAGGGAATACAGAAATTTCCATCAATACACGGCTGTTGGTAATATGCAGAGTAATGAAGACCTTTCCATGTCGTAAAAAGCCTCTCATTTCTAACCACTTCACTTGGAAGGCACACTCAGCAAATCCCCGTCTATTTGATGTCAAGAGGAAAAACAAAAGGAGGCTGTGGAGAATGGTAGCAGGAGAAAACATATGGCTAAATCCTCATTCTGCCAATCACAGCAACATGAAGAAAAAAAACATGTATGAAAAAACACAGACACCAGTCTGCAGCCTGATTTATTTCCCCTCCTTCATCCCAATTCCAGGAATTTTATGAATGGAAAATGTCAGGGGATAGTTTTTTTTTTAGTTTTTTTTCTCCTCAAAGCCACTATATGGTCTGCGTCTCATGAGCTTACCATGCTGTTTCCTGTCTGGAACGGCAACCGGAGCAACGCCGACGACCCCCCCCCCACCACCACCACCACCACCAGTGAAAGTAATAGCTAATGAACGAAGTGGAACAGATCTTTTTTTAATCTGTAATCATTTTTTGGTCTGATCAAGCGCTCTGGCTGATTCTTCTTCTTCACATCTGCTGGTTGGAGTGTTAAAGGTTAATAATCCTCCTGTTGTCCTCGGGTCAAACCAAACCCTGTTTTCAAAGCTTCTACATCACAAATCTTTGATTTCTTTCAAGCATATTGCCCAAAGATAACACAGATGTGTTCATACAACGCTCTTCATAAGTAAAATGAATGATCAGTTCACTACTTTCATAACATTTTGGCTTATTAATTACATTTGTAATAGTATTTTAAAAAAATACAATGAAATGGTTTAAAATCAGTATCCTAACTAGTCTGTGATTAAATCTTAACTATTATTCGAAATAATTAATTATTTCAACCTTTTTTTAAAAACAAAAATGAGGCATTATTTCACATACATGACATTTACTGACCATGAATTCCCAAAACAAGTGTAAAACTAGTGGTAATAGGTTGGTGTAATCAGGTGGTAATGGGGGGGGGGGCACAGGAAAAAAGGTTACAAAACCGTCAAAAAAGCATCTTTAAAAGAGTGTTAATTTTCAATTTACAAGTTGGACTGCATGATATGAGGAAATGATCTAATGTGATTATTTTGACTGATATTGCAATTGCGATATGATTCACGACATTGGAGGGATTGGTCATTTTTGTATCCTTATTCTCATTATCATTGAAAAATATTAAAATCTAATTTAAAATCATTTATAGTGTGAGGTTTTTTTTTCACGAGGATCTGCACAAAAGGAAAGATTTTTTTTCTTTAGTCTGTAGGATACAATTTGTAGGCTGGGACGTCTCTGCACTACAACACTTCATTCAGAATGGCTTTAGTCATATTTATGAAGGTAAATATGGTGCAAATGTGAGAGAGCGTAGATGCGATGTGAGCACTTGTAGAATAGGATTTGAGAGCTTGTAGAATATACAAATCCTATTCTACAAGTGCTCACATTGCATCTACGAGTTAAATTTTAGTTGTACAAGCTCTCAAATCATATTCTACAAGTGCTCACATCGCATCTATGCGCTCTCAAATCATATTCTACAGGTGCTCACATAGCATCTATACGCTCTCAAATCATATTCTACAGGTGCTCACATCGCATCTACGCTCTCTCACATTTGCACATTATTTACCTTCATACATATTTTGCCTCTAACAAAAAATTTAGCCCCACCTGTTATATTGTATATTTTGGATATTCCACTTCTTGCAGTCCTCCATATTATAATTTCGATAAAATTGCAATTAATTGTGCAGCCCTAACAAGCAGCATGGACGACGGGAAGATAACACAAAGGTTAGGACAACATTCGACTGCAGAGCATTTTCCCCAAAGTGCCTTTTGTTCTGACTAAAACAATGTGTTTCTTTGAAACAAAAGTGCAGTACACAGAGCGGAGTCTTTCCCAGATGAATGACAGTAAGAATTGTCTTACAGCAGGAAGCACTTTGGCCAATCAGGCTGATCTGTTGTCATGCCGACTCTTTATTTCTAGACACTTTGTCAGGAATAAAAACGCTGGCACAGTACCTCTGCGCCTGTGTGCTGTTAGGAAACGGCCACTTCTGTTTCATGTGATCATTATGACGGACCTTTGTTAAAGATTTAAAGCCCCTACTGTGGAAAAAACAACCTTTGGCACAGAGGCACTATTCAAAAAGACACTTTTGTGTCTCTTTGCAGGATAAAATAGTTTAATGCTTCTTTTGCTAGCATTTCAGCTGCTGCTGAATTATTTAATATGTTTGCTCTCAAAGGGCACAATCTGTCACCCCCGGCAACATTGGTTAGTGTGTGTGCGCGCGTGTGTGTGTCTGTGTCTGTGTGTGTGTGTGTGTGTGTGTGTGTGTGTGTGTGTGTGTGTGTGTGTGTGTGTGTGTGTGTGTGTGTGTGCGTGTAGTTTTATGTTTTGGGGAGACAGTCAAAGCCACTTATGACCCGTTTTGATTCATCTTAATGTCCCTTTTTTATCTTCTGCATTACTCAGTGCTGAGGTTTTCTACATATTTTTCCAATTCATCTTACCTTTCATAAACGTTGGCAGTCATAACAAAACGCTCCCACTCCCTCTGATAATAACTGTATTGAATATATCTTTTTTCACAAGCTGTCTTTTCTTGTTTTTCTGCGGGGTTAATGTAATGCAATATAATACTAAAATCTTTATAGTTCAACAAAAGTTAATATTAATGAATTTTGTCACTCCTATTATTAATCTTTGTCTTACTTCTATTTGGTAGATTATCATGTTCTAAGTTTTGGAAACAGTTACAGTTCCCATAATGCTTTGGGGGATGTCAAAAGAAATTATAACGCAGTGGCCTTTTTTTCTAACCTATATCTGTTTACATTTTGGCAAACATTATAACTATGCCGAATTATGTTTTAGTGGTTCCTGTTTTCAGTGGATCCATGGCTGCACAGGCAACTGTCACTGGATTACTTTAATACGGAAGATAAATAGAAAAGCACGATGATTCTCAGGCAAGTCCTGGATTTTTTTTTCTTATGATTTCTAAGAGGCTTTAATTTGCGATGGACAGAGTCAAACAGGCAGGATAGTGATAGCCTCGGAAAGTGTGAGTTCCACATTTCTGGAATTTATCGGGCAAAGCCACTTTGGCCTTTATTGTTGTCGATTTCTTGAGAGCACAAAGTCCAAATGCAAAGGCAGCAAGGCCATCAAATAGAACAATCATTTTAAGTGTAATGAATTTAATTTAAGAGTAACACTACGTTTGTTAACATTAATGTTACAAACATTTGGCTATACCAGTCATTAGGCACGTAACACTTCTTAGGCGATGTACTGTACGAGCAATATCTAACATGGAGAGTTCTTTTGTCTTATTTGTTTGCTAATTTATCAAACTTTCTTACCTCAGCTTGGTCGAGCTTCTCCTCTCAGAAGTTCACTCATTCGCAGAATGGCAGCTTTGGCACGTCAGTATGAGTTGGATTTGGTCTCCTGGTTGGCCGGTGCTAGTTTTTAGTTGTTGTCAGACTGTCGATATTAGAGCCCGACCGATATATTGGAGGGCCGATATTATCGGCCAATATTAGACATTTACCGATATATACTTATTGGCATTTATAATAGCCCAAAAAAAAAAAAAAAGTCCCTGTTGGCAACACTGATTTTTTTTTTTTTTTTAAAAGGACTTTAAGTTTCATATCTTAAGTTTGTACTTTTATACATTTTATTTATCAGACCTTTAATACATTTTGATATCTGTTCCTCTGTTCTGTTGTGACAATAAAACAAATTATTATATAATTTGAGTGAGAACTCATAAATAACTACGAATAACTAATGTTAGGGAAATGTGTTTGTTTTGTAACGCGTTTCTGGATTTAAAAAAAATATATATATTGGCCAATATATCGACATATCAGATTTTTAAATAACCAAATATTCGTATTGGTATCGGCCTTAAAAGTCCTTTATCGGTCGGGCTCTAGTCAATATTAAATTAAAAAAAGAGAGAAATTGAACACATTACTGGGTATGTGCGCTTCACTTGATGTTGCCCAATAAGAATTTAGAATCAAAAAATTGACAAGATAAAGAGGAGTAAATGGCAAAATCATCTGGGGCAGTGCGGGCAGGGCATCAACGCCACTGCGGCCATAGGGCAGATGAGTTTTAAAGCATGGCGGCCAGGGTCGTCATGGTCCCCATGAAATTCCTACCCTGTTGTTGTCAGATTTGACTGATTTAGACTTGTGTGTGTGTGTGTGTGTGTGTGTGTATAAGCAGGACCAACTACAATTAACTGCTACTCTGCTAGCGCTGCAGAGCTGCAGACAGCGCCAAGGGATTAGCAAAACTCCTGGAAATGAGCCAGAGAAAACTGAGACAGAAAGTGGCGGAGAAAAGGCCGAAAAAAAGACGGAGACGGAGTGATGCTGAGAAAAGCAGAGGGTGGACTGAAAACGGCAGATAGAGGAGGACTAATGAAGTGGAGACAAAAAAGAGGAGAGGAGACACCCTGCTGTCAGCGAGCAGTGTAATCAGGACCAGATGTCTTTCTGCGCTCTCCTGCCTAGAGGCGAGTTTTCACAGCGATTCATTTCCACACTGCGATTGTTGAGACAATTTCAACCTCACTTGTCTTCATAGTTTTTTTTGGGTCATTTTAATGGCTCACGTTGCAGGTTGTGTGGATTTTTTAAAACTGCAATTACCTGACAGTCAAAGCACAAAATGGCAGATTTGCTGACTTTGAGACTCAGAAATTCCCACAGAAGCAGAGAGTTTTCATATTCAGGCTGTGAAACAGGTTGTTAAAAAATGTTATCGTTGTTTTGCTTCTTTTCCGGAATTCTATAATGGCTAAGAAACTTTTTTTGCTGACTTTTGTAGGACTTTACGTCGACTAAATTGCATAGAAAAGCTTCAAAAATGTCGGAAAAAGTGACAAAACCTTTGAGAAGGCGACAAAAAATTTCGGGGAAAAAATCAAAATGGCGAAAAAAGCTACATGCAGTAAAACAGTCATTTGGTATTTGTCTTTTTCAATGAAAAAAAAAAGTAAAACGTTACATTTCTGGACCTTGATGCAATTTTCTTTTTGTATATCATTATGTATTATATTTTGTATATTGTCCCTTAAAGGCGGCAGCTTTTTAGTGACATTTTCAGACATTGCACTCCTGTCGCTGCTCAACGCATTCTCGTGAACGGGTCCGTATGATATCCTACGAACGCGGGCCGCGGACCTCCGTAACCGCTGGTTTGTAGATGTGTTTAGCCGAAAATGAGTGACTTTGAGCCGGGTACGGGGCACTGTGCGCTGCCTCTCGTTTCGGTGGATATTACAGTTAAATCTAGTCCACAAAATATAAGCGTTTTGCTGTTAAGATTAGGCACCAAAACCACTAGTTACGATTAAGAAATAGATTGTGGTGATCTAGGTGAAAGACTTTAGTTTTTCCCTGTGAAGCAAAACTCCTGTACGTTAACGCCCACCCATCCACCCCGACCTCCTCCCTGATTTCTCTCTATGCCATGTAATCGTCATATCCCGAATATAATCAAAATGGGATAAGCCTCATTACTGCAATATTCATGTCCACAGGCTTGTAAATTGACACCCGCTATCCCGCCAACCACGCTATATGCTGGTTGTAAATAACTTTGACAAGTAACATTGTAAAGGTATTAGCCGATTTAGCCGGTAATGAAAGCAGCAAACAGCAATGCATCGAAATGTTTTCAGACTCATCTGTTTTCCGCCATGACATTTTGGAAAGCATAATCTTTATCTGGCATCACTGCTCACAGTTCTTATCCTACATTTCCCATGAACACCGTGTGTCGACGTCTCTCATACAACCGTTGGCTACCTGTCTAGAATGCTGTATCGATGAAATGAAGCAGTAAAGTTATAAAGATTTGTTGAAATTAGTACAAATTTGGCTTGTCCAAAATCTGATTGGCTGGTAACTTTAAAAATGTACTTAGCCATGTTGGCTAAGTTAATTTAAGGCCCTGCATGTCCATGTTAACACAAATGAGTCAAAGAACATGCTCAATACATTGTGTTGTACACAGACATTTCCGAATAATACATTTTAAAGCTGTAATTGCAATAGCGCAATACCGTGAACCCGTGATATTTTTGCTAAAGGTTATCATATCGTCAGAATCTCATACCGGCCCATGCCTAGTCAAACGACACCCCATACAGTACGTGCCAGTTCCTATCACTGAGAGCATAATGGACGTCATAGGGACCAACTGCATCATAAATCACACAGCCGAGTCCACACTTCTGTGCATAAGACACGAGCTGGCGAGCGCTGTATCATTTCCTCCGTGTCAACAATCTCAAGAGGAGAGGAGCGATCACACTCTCGCACATCCAAACTACCTGGTCAGGGAATTACCATGATGCCTTTGTGTGCAGTCTCTCGTACACTGCAGCATGCTGTTTGTCTTTTTTTATTTTTTTTTATATGATGTCATCGCATCAGTTCTTAAACAAGGAGATTTGACAGCAGCAAGTGAAGTCTACAACCCCGATGTGCCGGCTTTTTTTTCCTGCAAGACACCCAGTCTCTTCTGTTGTCAACCTCTCAAAGATATTTACGTATGACCTGAAAGTAATGTATAACCCATCTTGGAAGGAAAGTTTGTATATCTGAGTCTAAATGCAAATGTCCCTTTTGGGTTGTAAATCACTCCAGCTCCATACTCATTGCACAGTTCATCTCAGCAGTCTTTTACAAAATGTTTTGTGAATTTAAATAACAAAGAGGACAGAATCTCTTCAAAGCAACACCACTGGTCCCCGGACATGCTTCTATTAGTGTCAAACAGGAAAGTTAACTCGGAAATTGCCCAAATCTATCCGTCTGATACAGTAGTTGAGAGTAATGCTGGCAACTTCTCACTCTCCAGCCTCCAGTGTGTTTTCAAACCGGTAATTTGATAATGAGATTGTGAGGCAATGACTTCCAGATGGGAACTCTCTTACACTTACGTTCTGTAGTGTGTAGTAACTGAGCTGCCACAGGGCCGAACCAAGCAGCCACTGGTTGGATACAGGTGCTTTAACACCTGCTGCAGGAGAGAACATACTGTCAATATCAGATGCAGGAAAGATACTGTGCAATGTTCATAAAATGGCATAGATATAATTAGCTCTTCCGAAACAGACTCAAGTCAACCGGTGATCTGGGATAGAAATAAAAAGCGGTTTTGAACATGTAATAATCTTGAACTCGCAGCCAGCTAGACATGTTTGTGTTGGCACTCTGGTGACGTGAAAATATCCAAACTTCACATAACATAACGTGTAGTGGGCTGGCTGTATGAATGTGAACACCAATCATATCAAACATGTCATTTTGCTGACATGTTTGCTGATAGTCACACACACACAGACACACACACACACACACTTGCAATAGTTGCATTACCTTTCTAATAGATGCATTAGGTGTGACAGAAGGGAGCTGGTCTCTTCTGGCTGGAGACCTTTCACATCAGTCGGAGCACTGTGGCCCAATCCATTTGTTCAGTCAGCTCCATTATCATTGATGCCGGCTTTGCACGAACACACAGCTTTATTGCTCTGCGTTTGCTGATGGCAATTGTTGCTTATTGTTTCACTCACCAACAGATCCATTTTATTAATACCTGAAACCTCTGGAAGTGAAACTGAGGACAAGTAGGTGACTCTGTGCAGCTTTTGTGGCACCTGTTTGCATAACTGGCCACCTAGACGTGGGGAAGCAAAGGCGTATTATTCGCATTGTTCTTCTGCAAATATGTCTCTGAGTGAGCATTGTAGTCAAATGTCTGCTTTTGAGGGCTGTTTGGCTTTGAAACTATAGACTGGCTGAACGGATGACTGAGACCTAATATAAGGTCAATGATGCAGGAGATGGGAATGAGAGTGTCATTGTCACCAGGACAAAAGAGACAACTGTAAGCTATTCTGTATCACCGCATGTCATTATCAAATGTACAGTAGCATTACCTCGTGGCGTAGGTTCTTCATTGGCTGCAATTGTTGGTTTTCTCTTTGTTGCTGCTCGAAATGTCTCTCTGCCGGGTTGCCATCTCCAAAACACACAAAGACACACAAAAAGACTCTGTGTCCTTTTTGTACGTTGAAGGCCTTCATTGATCAAAAACTACTCCAAGGACATTTTGTTCTCTGGTTATGTGAAATCAAGATTCTGAGCTAATCAGAGACACAGAATGAGAACTAAGACATGAGAGAAAAGAATACACAAGACAATCTTCAACTTATTTAGGACAGAGGAACAACAAGAGCAAACTGTAAATATGCTTCCTAGGGATGTTATAATGATTAGCATTTAAAAAAACATACATGTTTTGCACCGTAAAAGGGAATTGGCAATACAATCTATTTCTTAACTGCTAGGTATGTAGTTGTGTTTTCAGTGTTTTTTCTGCTGAGTTGGTGACTCTCTGCTGGGCGGGGCTCACAGCGAAGAACTACGTGACACCATGTCGATTAGAACTGAAGGCGTCCTTAACACAGAGTATGGGAGGCAGACACACAGCTGACAATCTCTCAGGTGGATGCGGTGGAGACCGGCTCGGACCGTGGCAGACTTGTGTCGGTCGCATGGAAAATGAAAGTGACGATGCATGCAACATCGTGACTGCACGACCGGTACAAGTCAGTAGCTGTCTGCAGACGCGGCGTGCCGAAAGGATGTCAGAGCGCCCTGAGTCTTACATTGCCAGACCTTTGAATATTTGGTTATTTAAAAATCCGATATGCAGATATATTGGCCGATGTATACGTATTAAAAAAAAAAAAAAAAATCCAGAAACGAGTTACAAAACAAACAGATTTCCCTAACATTGGTCATTTGTAGTTATTTATGAGTTCTCACTAAAATAATATGATTTGTTTTATTGTCACAACAGAACAGAGGAACATCAACATATTAAAGTTCTGTTAAATAAAATGTATAAAAATACTAAATTAATATATGAAACTTAAAGTCCTTTGAACAAAAACACAACAAAAATAATCAGTGTTGCCAACAGGGATGTTGTAGAGCGCCCTCTGGTGGACAAACTATGCGACGCCAACGCTCATAACATGTTTGACCGTCCATTTTTATTTTTTAAATATTCATTTATCAGAATCATTTGATGATTCTGATGAACAAAGCAGGAAGGTGATGGACATGTAAAATGAGGGATATCTAGCTATTAGTCCAAAAAAATATTACCTAAATCAAATTTAGCATCTCTAATGCTTCTTTACTCGCAAGTTCTTGGGAAATTGATTAGATTAGATTATCACCTTATGTTGTAAACCATCATCCTTTCAAAATGAATACCTATCCTATCAATTGGCATCAAAATGGCAGCATCAGCTGTTGCCAGTTGGTTTTCTTGTTGTTGCTTTGGGTGAAATTGTGTTCATGTCAGCCAATTATTCTAGACAGATGTATCCCTCCTATCATATTGTCATTTACAGTCAACACAGATGTGGGTGCAAGGAGAAATTTACTCAACATTGTGTCTCTTCTATTAATTGAATATTGCATGCTATGCTTTTATTACAGTTGATAGCCGTTAGAAAGGAAGGAGAGAAAAATCACCACCAAGATTAGTCTTAACCCTGCATCCTGAAATATGAACTTTTTAAGAGTTGTCATTTCTTTAAGTCCACTTACAACAACCTGTACATCTTTCAGGGGACAGATGTACGTCTGCATCTTAACAAAAAAAATCCTTCCAGTAGATTTCAGATAGTGATAGTTAAAAAAGACGTGGCCTTTCTCAATAATGGTAAATCTGTGCAGAGCCTGTGAAGATCCTCTAAAGCCAGCAGAGTGTCTTCTCAGTCACTGAAGGGCTCGGTGCCCTTTTCAAACTAAGCTGTAGACTAGATTTCCTCTACCTGGATAAGGACAAGTACAACAGAACAAGCACAATCCTGGCAGCCACTAATGAAAAACAAAAATCTTGAATGGCTGCGTTACTTGACTTTAATCTCTTTGTTTCCATGCATGATCAGATCCAGATTCTATCTACATGAAAAAGTTTGTCCACCTGAGTACTGTTACTTCTTATTGCATACCGCCACTTCCTGTGGTGAGTAGGTACACAGCACACACCCTTAGAAACCTGCATGACTGTGTTAACATAGTAGCTAAGAGAAAACAGCGCTGAAAATGTCCTTGTAAACACAGATGATTGTATTGTTGTAACCCTCGTCTCTGGAGGCTACCTGTGTCGGGCGGTGACACTTAGAGCTAGGCAATATGTGGATATTATATCGACATTGATATTTGAGGCTAGATATCATCTTCAGTTCTGGATATCATAGTGTTGTCTTTTCCTGGTTTTAAAGGATGAATAGTGTCGCATATTCCTCTACGGCGCTGCAGAGGAACGTCTGGCTAGTCCACACATTCCGGGATGGGTGAAAAATGTGCTTTCTCGGAAGTGGAATGGACTAAAGGCTACATAACACTTTACCCATTTAGTTATTGTATCCACCTTATTGTTGATTATTTATCAAAACTCTCATTGTGTTAATTGTTTTGTGAAAGCACCAATAGTCAACCTTACAATATCGCCACAATATCAACATCAATGTAGTTGGTCAAAAATATTGTGATTATAGGCCTTCTTTGATCCTGATTTGATTTGGTCAAAAAATACTCTGAGGACATTTTGTATTATTATAGAACATAAATTATAGAACAGTCTAAGTTCAGAAAGTGACATGATGACCGTTAACCGACAATAACAATGTTGACCAATTAATACAATTAGGGCTGCACAATATACCGTTTTTTCATCGCGATATCAACTGGCACAATAAAAACATTGCGAAAGGTTGCAGGATATCGCGAAAGATACTCAGAGATTATCTGTGTTAGATACCAGTAGAAAGCTACAGTTTAAAAATGTTACTGTCATTCTTTGTTAGTGGTTAATGTTAGGTTCAATTTGTTCAATAAAAAAAAGTTGGTAAATGATTTCCTTTCATTTGTTTTAAATTCAACAAGCAATTAGTTGTATTTTAGCAGAATACTGAAAGCAGCAGAAAGGCAGAACTGAGTACACTTTAATGTTGGTTTAACAGCCTTATTGCATATTTTCCTCATATCCTGTAGCCCTAAATACTATCAATTAAATAATATTATTAAAACTTAAATGAAGTTATTAAAAAACGTGTTTTGCATTGTAAAAGAAAAAAAGGCTATACAATGAATCTTTTAACTAGAAGCTGCGCTTTTCTTCTGCTGAATTGGTGAATCTCTGCTGGACGCCGCTCACAGCAGCTACGTAACACATGGCACTATATGGATGAGGACTGGCGGCTTTAATCAGTCGCCATGGAGACAGAGACAGACAGAGACAGAGGATGGCCGTCAGACACACATTGCACAACCTTTCAGGTGGATGCGGTGGACAGGAGACTATTTATGTCTAATTATAGGTTGCATGCAGTGGTGGAAGAAGTATTCAGATCCTTTACTTAAGTAAAAGTAGTAATACTACACTGTTAAAAATACTCTGCTACAAGTACAAATCATGCATTGAAAATGTTACTTATGTAAAAGTATGTAGGATTCCTGATGATGATACTGATGATACATACTTTTACTTAGGAAAATGTACTTGAAGTATTAAAAGTAAAAGTACTCAATGCAGATGAATCCTCACATTTTAGAAACTGGAAATGGAAAAAAAAAAAAAAAGGGTCAAAAGTATCAACAAAAGCTTCAAAGGCGTCAAAAATAGATTCTGTGTTTGATGAGCTAATCATATCAGCTGGACTTGTAGGCCGTTATATTGTTGGGTACTTTAATTTATAATAAAACATTAGATTTTCTAAACTACATGTGCATGTTTTGTGTGCAAAAATCTTGATTTGTAAAATAACTAGTAACTAAAGCTGTCAGATGAATGTAGTGGAGAAAAAAGTACAATATTTCTCTCTGAAATGTAGCGGAGTAGAAGTAGAAAGTGGCATGAAAAGAAAAGGTAAAGTACCTTAACATTTGTACTTCAGTACAGTACTTGAGTGAACGTACGTAGGTACATTCCACCACTGGTTGCATCCTTTCATACAAAAATGAGCTTTACACACAACCTTATCAAAGCTGATTATTCCATCACTGTAGTGTTAGAGCCCGAATTTGATGTATTCTAGATTTGGATGGTCATTTACATTTAAAAGTGTTGTAAATCTAGTTCTTCAAGTAAATACAACACACACTCAACTTTAATCCATAAAAAAAAAAAAAACACTAGCCACAGTTAGCAAAAAAGGTTAATGTCACACGTTGAATGTAGTCTGTGTAATGAAATGCATGCAAATGCATTTGAAGTGATACATATCGTATTAATATGAATATATCTAGGACACTGGCAATTATCATGTTATGCAACTGCTGAATTAGAGGACTGACGGCTCTTTGGGTTTCATTCAGGCACTGTGTTACAGTAGTGTCATTGCTTGAAAACATCCTTTGGGAATGTAAATGTGAACATGATTGGTTTAGAGCTGCAATGATTTAGCGAATCATTGATTAGTTGTCAACTATTAAGTTACCGTAATCTGCCAAAAAATAATCATTAGCTGCAGCCCTTGTTTGTTTCCACACCTGCATTTGTCTTTTCCCCCTGTTACATCACCGTGCTTTTATGGCTCCTGCTTTCTGCTGCAGTCTTCTTTTTTTTTTTCAGTATTTATGGACATGTTCTAAACACACATCAGTTTTACAAGAAAATTGCCAATGCTAGCCACAGCAGCCAAGCTGCTAACATTCACATTACGCATTAATCATTCTTAATTCAGATTTTTGGCTTTTAAAAATAAATCAGCTGGGAATCTAACGTCTGCCAAAATGTGTTTGAAAAACGTTTTGTGTGTGTGTGTGTGTGTGTGTGTGGGAGAGAAAAGCTTTGCTTGGCTTTCTGGGCTCAGTAAATTCCCACTGACGTGAAACATCCAGCCAGAGCTCTCCCGATTGTGATGCGATTAGTTAATTGGGTGAAGATGTGGAAAGTGAATTATGTGTGTATCTCATGCTACACCACTAATGGATGGAAAATACCTCCATCTCCAACCTCATCCTCCCCACACCCTTTAACCAGAAAAACTTCTCATAATTTCCAACTTGCGCCTTCTAAAGTTGAATAGATTTAGCATCTCAGATTTATATCATTTTTCCATTTGGCTTCCTCTGGCTGTCTCTCATCATGACCACGGCTCGGTTGTAATTTACTGTGAGGTTGTTATCGTTACTGTAACAAAAACAGCCAACCGGCTCCTGTATTTATGTGTTTTTATCTTCCTGACCCTGTGAATGCCCCTTGTCTGAAAAAAAAAAAAAAATGTGCCTGGTTATCTACACCGGAACCATTCTTGCCATGTAACCATTTTCCCTGTCACTCCGTGTCTGTATCGCAATGCCTTTAAATGTTGCTTCTTGTTGACACTGTCTACTAGTTTCCTTTTATACGTACAAACATCAACATTGAACTGGACTTCGTATGCCATTGGTGTGTTATCAAAATGCATATTAGCTTTTCAGCATGCTTATCAACTCCATTTGGGCTCCATTGACTTACATTACCATGCGATAGCGTGTTAATTTGCACCGTAGCGAGTAGTAGGGAGGTTGGTCGGGGTGGTGGATGGATAAAACGCAGGACTTTGCAATAACACGTTCTTCTCACGATAACACGGCAAGTGGCGTGCATGATTACGCCCGCTATATATGGCGTAGACATACACGCGGATAGCTCAAAATGCGTACAGATAACACGCCACTTGGGTTAAGATAGTTGGCGTGTATATTTTCACAAAGTCGCAATGTCATGTTATAAGAGCAGAACAAATATGTATGAACCATATGTACAGATGCGCGCAATGTAGTAGCTGTGACATTAACATAGAAGGATAATATAAATATATGCAGTGTATTAACAGAATATATAATAAGAAAAACTGAGTAAATATATTCTGTATAAACCATATAGCCAGATATGTACAGTATGTACAGCTATGTGCAGTGTGTTTGTAGCCAAATTTGCAGAGCCAGTGGTCTTCTTTTAGCAACGGCTGCCCTCCACCTTCATATGGCAGACCTTCCTACCACAAAAAACTCAACCAGACGTCATTTGCTCAAGCAGACCAGGCAGTGGGGCTCATCTCGCCCATTTTGCAGCGTAATAATGTAAATCCCCAGCCTGATGATATAGCTTTGTGTTGAATATGCTTTAGAAAGTAAATGTCTTTCTTCTTTGGAAGTGAATTGTAATGAAAGAGCCTACGCATAAAGTACACACATACAATGTAATGAAACAATGAGAGAACTACAGTACGGTCTATAGGAAAATTACTCCAAGTCCCTTGTTGGGAGGTTTAAGTAATTGTGTTTTATCGTCTCTGCATGCAGCTTAATATAATAAGAAAGAAAAATAAATGTTTCCAGTGAGGTGAGTGGAAATGTGCTGATTTGTACTTTTCCATCCACCTTACAAACACCGCATGTCAGTGTGAAACAAGTGTTTGGATGACTCAGTTTGTGTGTGTGTGTGTGTGTTGTTGAAGTAGTGTGAATTGTCATTTGAGGAAACAAAAGATAGCTGATGGCGCTGTTGTTGACAGAAAGACAAATGCGGGGCGACAGATGAAGCGGTGTGGTTTTGTCTTCTGTCAGCGGCAGTAGAGGTTGTGTGTTTTGCCGCCTCAGTACTTTTTCTACTGATTCTTTCTTGTGTTCTGACACTAGAGATGCTCGTAAGTCCTTAAGTTAAGAGTTGGAGTCCACATATTTTGCATGGGTATTCAGCGCTTCTGGTGTTTGGGCCTTGTTCTATGACGTTTTTAAAGCCAAAGTAGTGTATATCGACGATGTTCCACTTTGGGAATTGCTCCGGAGCCACCGGAAATGTCCCTTCTTTTGTGTTACCTTCCTCTTTCTTTGTATTGGCATTCTAAACTCAATGGATTTATATGGACTATGGTTGCCTGGTCCTCAGATCTCTGCAGGGTAAATCCAGACAGCTAGCTAGACTATCTGTCCAATCTGAGGACTATGGTTACCTGGTCCTCAGATCACAGACAGCTAGCTAGACTATCTGTCCAATCTGAGTAATCTGTCAACGTAAAAGAACTTCTGAACGTACACATGTTCCACCAAAACAAGTTCCTTCCCAAGACTATATTGCAGAGGTACTGTTGCTCCGTGCAGACCGCTCCAAGACGCTTGTGATTGGTTTAAAGAAATGCTGATAAAACAAAGCACATTTTTCTCCCATCCCAGAATGCTGTGTGGACTAGCCAGACCCTCCTTCGCGGCGCTGTGGAGGAAGGTCAGGCTATGTGAGACTTAAGCCAAAGCTTCTGATGAATGGCACAGCAGCTGCATGTGCGGTTGACCTGTTTGTTGTCCTCTCTAGCAGCAGATACGTTACGTATTAGGGGAGACCGGGGTTGATTTAATACTCTTTTGTAAATTGCTTATCAATAAAACATTCAATAGTCACACCTACAATAAATGAAAGCTTTAGCATGGGAAAAGCCTAAAATGCTGGTATTGGCTAGTGCACCGATCCCATAGCACGTAATTTAGCCCTGAAGAAAATCTACTTTAAAGTAGTTTATGTTATTTTTTTAGGGGTGAGTATGGTGCGTCCCATAGAGACGCTAAAGGTTGCATCTGTATCTGAAACTGAGAGCCAGAGTCAGTATGTTAGCGAGTTCGGAGTGAGAATGGGTTGCAACAACTGTTGAATGGATTATCACGAAAGGCCAACATTTCATTGTTCATTACAATGGTACATTCCAGCCACTGTACCTTGACTTTTGCACAATGTGTTTGGTGTCTGTGTGCTACGGGTGTCATGTAACAGGTGCTTAATGACATGATGCTACGTGAAGCCAATGAACACACCGCACGCTGCAAATAGCTGCGAAGTGGAGCCGTTTTCATTTGGCACCCATGTTTTTTTAATCTGTCCGGCCACACCGGCTGTGATCAGGTGCGGAGCGGCTGCGCCGGCCCTCGAGCTGCAGCAATCGCTTGGGGGGTCTCCTCCTCGCAAGCCGCGAGCTAATGTGTCAAGCCAAGCACATACACGAAGACCACAGTATACAGCTGGATACTTAACTAAATAAAACACCCAGGTTTATGGTGAGCTGTGTCAACAGAGAGACACTTTTGGAATTCTTTTAATTCCTTTTACTTTTTTTTTTCCAAAACAGAGATGGTGCATATTCTTGTACTACAAACACTGTGTGTGTGCTTATATTGTAAATACTATAAATGTGAATAAAGCAGACTCACTGGTTTTGCTTCTTGTTTCGAGTCTACACGCTCGCCCGCGGTCTGCAGAGCAGACTGACAGATTTTTTTTTCACACAAACTGGATCAGGGATCATACAGCTCCTCCTGTGAGACTGTTCAGATGTGGCAATTTCACATGATCTCAGATGAGATTATGACTAGGTTAGGTGACTGATGCTGGAGCGATGGTTTTATTCTCACTCACTTGGAGGAAAAAAACACTGAATCCATTATGAGAATGCTTTTAAGCCATGTAAAAAAAATATTTTCAGACATGTTAATTCATCCATGGCTGGAAAAAATTTAATAGGAAAGCTTATTTTATACATACACATGACAGGCAGATATTGTAGAATATAAGCTGATTGATGATTTCGGTGCTATATGGCAGCAGCCACTAGAGATGCTGACAGTCATTTCCGTTGTTCTATCAGATATCTGCTGAGAATCATTAAGGCCTCATCACATAGTCCTCCTTGTTGTTCTCTGTATATTTTTTTTACGATATCTTATCAGTGTTGGAGTTATGGCTCCTCTGTAAAGTCTTGGACTTTAGTGGTCCCCTGCAGGCCATTTGTCATGTCATTCATCACAGCACATTTCCGATAATTGTATTTCTCAGTCTACCACTGAAGAACTGAATGGAAGCGGTAGTATTTCTCCAATACAGGTTTAAACAGCTAAAGTGTGTAAATGGCCTGTTCTGATATAGCGCTTTTCTAGTCTCAACAACTACTCAAAGCGCTTTTACATAATACAGGAACTATTCACACGCATTCATATACTGTGGCCAAGGCTGCCGTACAACGTGCCACCTGCTCATCAGATAAAAACACGTGCAGCATCGGGAGCAACTCAGGGTTTAGTGTCTTGCCATTGACACTTTGACATGGGACTGCAGGGATCAGACCACCTCTACCGCTGAGCAACAGCCAGCCCCGTGTGTGTGTGTGTGTCCCTGACCCACCCACCGCTTTCTTTGTGTAGGCATTCTAAGCAATTCGGAAAACATCCTCTGAGCTAGAACCGACAAATTGTTTTAAACTTTTTGATTCAAATTCTCATCATACACAACAGCAATTTTAATTTCAGAGCTCACCTCCATAAGTACACCTGTTCTACCAAAACAAGTTCCTGCCCTAGTCTATTTTGGATATTTGGTTCTGTATCTGGTTGGCTGGATTAGAAGGTTAGGTTCAAGTAAGATTGCTGTAGTAAATCTGATTCATCGGATGTTGAAAAGCCAATTTCTAGCACAGAATATTTATGCATTGAAGTTATGTTTTTGGAATTATTTGCCTCCGATTTTTACTGGTCAAATATTCACCTTTATTTTTCAATGTACACAAATTCAGAATCAAACATTTCAACTAATATTTTCTTTTATACACGGCCAAATTCAGCTGCAAAATGTGTTAACATTCGGGAACCGAAGGAAAAACAATCAATTCCAGATCAAAACGGGGGCTTGGCATTGAGACTTTACAATTTCGGTCTCCCTTAAGGGTACAATATTTCCTGGATTGGCACTGGATGGACTGCATTTATAGAGTTTAATCCAAAGCGCTTTACACTTTGCCTTATTCTCCCATTCACACACACACACACACACACACACACACACACACTGCTGGCATCAAGCTACCTGCAAGCTGCTGGTCTCATGAAAAATTTGGATTACGTTTCTCGCTCAGAGACAGACGTGCGAACAGGAGCCGAGCATCACATCAAACATCCACAACACATGCTATTAATCCACAAAGGAGGGAAAAGCTCAATTTAAATCTGCATGCATGATTTGTTGGAAAAGCTGTAAACACTGACATCACTTTAAGTATATTTGGTGAAGCAGACAGGGAGCAATAGTTGCATTTGTTTGGAGTCCCCCTGAGGGAAATTGACAATTTATGGGCCGCCTGGTTTTATTTTCTAAGAAGCTTGTAAAACCTTGTTGTGCACAGGCAAGCTATAAACTATATTTTTTTTTAAAAAAAGGACAAACTGGGCTATTAGAATAGTTGTGCTGGGGAGCCCCTAAAAAGGGAAATGGGAATAATTTTTCTGGTGCGCAATAGAAACAAATTTGGGGAGCAGTCACAATGGCTGCCGAGGAGGAGGAGGAAGCATTCTTCTTCCCAAAATCACAAAATGTACCCAATAGTGTCATCAATACATTTTTAGATAAGGCAACTTTTAGCTGATGTCATGCTGTGAATGTGAAAAACTTTAGCCACATACAGCAGTACATTGTTAGCATAGTTTTGCTAAGTCCCAGCACAGTTGAAGAGTGTGCTCGTTTTAGTTGACTGCCGTGTTTGCCATTTTTTTTTTTAAGGGGGCATCTCACGCGGTGACATTTTTGGTGGTGTTGAGCTCTTGCTTAACCCAGAACGGCACATGGACTGAGATACAGGTAAAGCGTTTATTAGAACAGTCAGTTGTAGTTGCTGTAGATCGGGACTAAAGCTAGAAAGAGGCAGACAGGACCGAACTGAGACACGAAGAAGGCAGCGGTGAGAGTCCAGTCTCCACTCACCAAGGGGTTCAGTGTGCGAGTGACAAGAGGGGTGTAGCGTAGTTGGTAGGCAGCTCGGCAGGAAAGCTAGGCAGCTGGTAGGCAGAGAAGCAGCTGAGCAGATCCAGTGGAGAAGCAGCAGGTTCAGAGCATGATCTGAATAAAAAGGCAAAAAAAAAAAAATTAACATCCTAGGAAGTTCTAGGAGCATAATCACTAGCTTGAACTGAGCCAAGTTACCACAAGTTTGGTTGTACAATCTGACACTGACGAGGTGTTCAGCCCTGGTTAATATACTGCTGGAGATGATTAGTGGAAACGAGCTGCAGCTGATCTGGTAACAGCTGGAGTGAGTGAATGGCCACGCCCTCTTGGCCTGGATCCTCAGGTAACAGCCTCTTGTCACAGCAGGTGGAGACAACACAAGACAGACAGAAATACAGGGAAAAAGGAAGAGGATAACAAGCAGGACAGAGACACAACAGCCAACCGTAACAGGTGGAGCTGTTAGTGTAATAGTTGCATCGGGAGAAAGTGAATGTTTTGACAATAAACTACATCAATACTACAGTATGTGGAGTTAACCTGGACGGGCCCAATAACCCTTGAATAGTTCTAATTGTTGTTAAATGGCAATGTGAGCAGCCGCCAATGGGGGTGCATTATGTTGGCAGGATAATTTAAAAGGCAACCGTCACTTCATTGTGCGTCTGCCATATTAATGATACCGTGGCGGCAGAAATGTTATCATGGCGGGCTGCCACAATACAATCAACACAGGAAACACTGCACTGCTTTAGAGAGAGATTCTTTGTGACAGACAACCCTAATTACATTAAAAAGCCATCAGTTACCACCTGAAGACAATAAGGCAAAACAGAGAATTTAAAGATTGAAAAGGTAAAGATTGCCTGTTGATTGAAAAGCTGTCGTCCCAGCGTGTATCTGTGTTGGATTAATAATTCAGCTCTGGCACAGCAGTGCGGCCCATTCTAATGTTCTCAGCCTTCAGCTTCACCTTTGTTATCTCCCCCATTTAGCCTGCATGGAGATGGATGCTAGCCGTCAGCCCATCGACTGGCCCACTGCCGCATTCTTGATGAATGGGTCCTGGCTATTTTGAGGTCACAGGGGTTTGCCTGAGCGAATATCACAGTGAAGGAATTTGGTGCACATGGCTTCGCTGGTCTCCTCAAACTCAAATGAAAGTAATCTGTGTGAGCTGCAGTTTTTCAAGGAGGGGTTTTTAATTTAGATTAGAACTTCTAACGTTTGAAGCACAAAGTCAACACGGGTCCGCGACCCCTACGGGGTCCTGATGGGAGGCCACCTGATTATTGTTTGATAATTTTTTTTTTTTGTTTTGTTTTTTCAAAAATGAAAACATGTCTGTAAATTTATACATTATCATGAATCTAACACATTATTACCAAAGCCTTTTTGCTAGAAAAAAAACATTTAATGTACACAATATTGATGATAAGTTTACTATAGGTAAGATATTTAAAACTTGATTTATAAATCATATGTGAATGTCAATTTTTATCCATCCGGTCTAGTTTAATATGCAATTAAATGTTATGCAGTGTATGTAGTTGGGGGTCCCTGTTCCGTCTCTCCTTTAGTTAAGGGGTCCTTAACTTTGACTCCAAACCACACAACAATACGACTTGTTTGTTCCCTATGATACGACTCATAGGAGAGGGTTATAAATTATGCCCTTAGCAGTTGCAGAAGTACATCCTCATATCTAAACCAGAGAACGTCTGTCGCGGTTTTGAACGTAACTCTGAACATTTTAAACAGTTCTTTAACAATGTGAATTGGTCACAATTTGGTTATGTTCAGGCACCAAAACTACTTAGCTAAGTTTGGAAAAAGGTTGTGGTGGCTACGCACGTGATGCTGAACGTGATGTTTGCTAAGTTGAAAAAAACTTTCTATTATTAAAAGGGAATGGACATTGGACATCTGGAACAAGAAATTATTGATACAAAACCTTTGGTTCTGTACAATTCTGACGCTAACAACTGGAATTCCATTTGTACCTAATAAAAAGATAATTTAAAAAAAAAAAAACACTTGCAGTTTACTTATATTTTCAGACCCGAGTCCTGTTTGTTTCCTTATGTGGAGATGTGGCGCTCTTGTACTTTGTCACCTCGTTTCCTGTTTTGCTCCCGTCATAATGACTACGGCCACTAGAGGGCACCGCCACTAGAACCGTAAATATAGATCTTAATTGCTGCTTGTGCAAACGACGTCTGGGAGTGTTTTTTGGGGGGGAGGACGGTCTTTCCATGACGTTGGCTTTTGTTTTAGTGCTGAGCAGTTCTGTTGAACCTCTTTTTGGCCTTCGAGATTCTTGTGGCCGTCTGCAGCCGCCCTGAATGAATCGAAGCCTCTGACATGGATTTTTTTCTCCCCGTGCTGATTCATCTTCCACACATACAGTTGGCATATTTATCTATGAATCTGACCTTTGAGTAGGTGGCTGTGCACACCACAAGGTATAGCGTGGCCCTGCTGGTTCCAGTGGCTGTTGGCCAAAACACCATCTGGACAGGTGATGCTTTTATGCAAAACATAAAGGTATTAGTTTTCCAAACTGTGTAGGGGTTAGTCCAGGACTCCGCTTCAGATTCAGACTAATGTATTTGCCACAGTTCTTTGTGTACTTACATAAATAAAGACAATCAAAACACTAGGCCTGAAACAATTATTACACAATTGCCATTTTTTTAATAATAGCAGTTTCTTTGTTAAAACGCAATTTATTGCTAACATTAGCTAAGTTCTTAAGCCGTGTGACTGGTAATTGTTGATTTTGTTTGGATATGCCAAATTGTATTTATATAAGTGATTATTGGCCAGTCAACTGTTACTTGACTCTATATACATTCACAGCAACAGAAATGACAATGGGGGTATACAGTTAGAAATTATGTTTTATTATAATAAAGAGGTGTGTTTTTAACCAAAAGATGTACCCTGGGATTTTAGTTTGTTTAATAAAGTAATGCATTAATAAATCTTTTTTAAATATGACCGAATGAGACACAATATATTGTTCATCACAATTATTTCTGAGACAATTCATGGTACAGTAACAATTTGGAAATGATACAGCTCTGTTCTCCACCAGCCACTTGCAGGCCAACAGGAAAAGACAACAATCAGACGGACGTACGTAGGAATACACAGACCAAAATATATAAAAAAACAAATAAAAAACATTTAAGAACAGAGCTTCCTTCCTCTTCCATGTCCGCCTCTCATTAGGGCGTGACAGAGAGCTGTGTCCCTGCCACTCCCCGACCTCGCTAAGTCCATGTCTGGGTGCCTCATTATCCCGTCACCTGGCACCATTTATACTTGTTTGTCTAGAAGGAGAGTGGAGGCAGAAGTGGGGCGGAGCCCGAAAGTCCAAGTATTGACCCGTCACTGGCTGAGAAAGTAGGCTATTTCCCCCGCTGTTGATCGATGGAGAGAGTCACTGAAAAGTAGCACGCCACCAGACTAAGCACATCACAGCCGCGCAGATGAGTATGTACGAGGAAGTCACTGTGAACACTTTCAACTGTGGAGTATAGGATCAATAGGGGGCAGATGGCACAGATCGATCCCTGACACAGATTGCTTTGGATAATATCCTCTCCAATAACGGGGATAATGGGAGCAGTGTTTGAGAAATAGTCAAATTAAAGTAGTGAGGATGAATGGTCATGTCAGTCTGGTCCTAAAGGGCTCTTTTCGCTTGGTGGCACATCAGTCTTAATTGGTGGAAAAAAGGAAAAGAAAGAGAGAATGTATCAGTAAGCACATGTTGATACACAGTGAGAAACTGATTACTTTTACATGCATATTATCATTCTGTTTTTTGCCCTTATTACAATAATGACAATATTCCAACTAAGCTGTTGACATGGCTAATCAACATTCCACTTATATTACCATTTACCCTTGCTAACTTAGACTTTTCCCACCAACCATTTGAGGACGTCATCTTGGGCTTTGGGAAACACTGATCCACATTTTTCACCATTTTATGACATTTTATTGACCAAACAACTGATCCATTAATCAAAAAAATTATCTACAAATTAATTGACGATGAAAAAAAAATCGTTTGTTGAAGCCCTCCAGTTTAGCCCTCATTTATTAAGAAATAGTTTAATGTTAATAAAGCAATTCTTGTCATTTGAAAACCGCACAAATGGCCATTGATATCGTGATAGGTAAAGGATTGATCATCTAGTCTTAGTTGCAGTTGGGGTTCACGCACAGCGCTGCTTCATTAACAGTAGGACAGCTCTGCTGATGGAGTTTTAATTTGCACGGCCTCTTTAAGTGCCTCAACATGAGAGATCAGGGCTCATTAAAATCGAGTAAAGCTGCCTCACGGGTTTCCAAACACAGGGTGCAATTTGTGAAGAAAAGAAGAAAAGAATTAAAGGTCCCGTGGCATAAAAATGTCACTTTATGAGGTTTTGTAACATTAATTTGAGTTCCCCCAGCCTGCCTATGGCCCCCCAGTGGCTAGAAATGGCGATAAGTGTAAACCGAGCCCTGGGTATCCTGCTCTGCCTTTGAGAAAATGAAAGCTCAGATGGGCCGATCTGGAATTTTGCTCTTTATGAGGTCATAAGGGGCAAGGTTACCTCCCCTTTCTCTGCTTTGCCCACCCAGAGAATTTGGCCCACCCATGAGAGAGAGACATCACGGCTTTCAAACAAGCAAAGTGGCAGTTGGTCAAAGCTACCCCCCCCTCTCCTCATTAAAAGCTACAGACTCAGAAATGGCACATACTAAGGAAAGCCCATTGTGGGACTGGCTCTAGTGGCTGGAATTCTGCACCAAGGCGGAATTTTGGGAAAGAGACTTCAGATCCAGTATTAGGGACCACTAAGGTCTATATAAAAGAGACTTCAGATACAGTACTAGGGGACCACTAAGGTCTAAAATAAAAACATTCAAAGAGCACCATGTTATGGGACCTTTTAAATCCTCCCTTTAAATACCATGGATGTAGTTGTCCAGCCATGCCAAAACACTTATTTATGAACTTCAATATTCAATGGAAAATAATCTCTAAATGAAATGGCCGGAGAGTGGAGTTCACTTCATGGCAAAAACCAAATGCTTTCACCCAGGAAACGCTTGGTTGTTCATCCGGAGTCTTTTAACCATGATCTTTTTCCTAAACGTAGTCGTTTTGGTGCCTAAACTTATTGTCGTCACATGATGCTCACATTTTCTGGCTAAACCCCACTACCCTGGTCTCTGAAAGGACCGTCATCAGGCGGTGCCTGTAGCCGACTCGCAGTCACCTATTGGCGGCTAAACAACTGCCGCTGGTAGCCGGCATCCCGGAGCTCTGTAGCGGCTAAATTATCGTTCTATGGCACTATAGACTGTTCACGTTACAGCGCTTTACTTTAATTTCTACTTTAGGTATACAATATATGGTCTATTGGTGAAGTAGCATTGGTCACTTTGAGGAGGGGATACATGTAATACATTTAAATAATTTAGCAGAAGCAGGCATATGTAGACCAGAAAGGGGGAAATCCTCCCCATCCCCCCATGCAAATTGCACCTCCTGCACACAGAAGTATTCTCCTTCTTTTCTACCAAGCGTGTTAAAGGCCTTTAACTTTTCATCATTCACTCAAACTCCAATGAATGACTCATTGGAGTTTTATTGTGAATTTTCATTATGGTCTCTCTGCTGCTGTGTTCCAATGACGGACATATGTGAAATAACTGTGCGCTGTGGGTGGTCTCTGTGGCTTTATCTCCTCACAGGGCCTTCACATCTTGTTTTTGTAGTAGAACATCAATCTGCAGCACAGAGGATTATGGTTGTGTCCTCACACAGGCGTGTCTTGTTTTCCTCTTGTGTCTCTTTTTTTTGGAGTTGAGCTGTGATATCTCTGCCCAGCTGTGTAGCTAAATCTCTCTCTCCAATGCTGCTGGGGGGGGGATAACAGGATGATGCGTACTGTCCATCTGCTTTTTGTACTAATTATCTCTTTGGGGGCTCAGTAGGCAATGAGGTAAGATGACTGAGTAATTGGTTCTACAATATAACACCAACTAGGGCAACATTTGGGCTTTTAAAGGCCCCCTCCAATGAAAATCAAGTTTTTAACCTTGACACCTTGTCCATATGGTGTTTTTTATAATACAGGACAAAGTAAGCATTCAAAGCCAGTACATTGTGGGTATTTTATAGATGACTATATAGTTAATGTAATTACCCTGTAGAATGTAGAACACAATGGCATACACACTATATAGAGACTAAATACAGGTAATGAGGTTAGTAACAAGAGACAGGTGACATGAGGACTGATGAACAGGTGGAACACATCAGGGCAGGGCAGACAATCAGAGAGAAACCTAGGAAGTAAACTGAGACATCAACAAAGTAAAACAGGAAACTGAAGCATGAAAATGTACAAAAGGATGGAGCTCGGGGTAACAAAACAGAGAACACAGAAAGAACACGAGTAAAACATAGCCATGAACAAATTACAGGGAAACCGTAACGCAGGCAATGAATTCACAAAATAAAACAGGAAAAACCTAAAATAAATAGCACTGTAGTGGCGCCCCCACGCAGAGAAAAGTTGATTTGATCACAGCCCAACTCGCCCTGTAGTCTCTCTCTCATCCAGTGATGTCCGAACACGTCAGTGAAGGAGCACTTGGAGCATTAACTATGAGAGCATTGGTGTGTTTCATGGATGTAATGAAAATAGCAAACCCTATGCTTAATTAGAAACCACAAAAAAATAAAATGAAAAGCTCTCTGTCTACAAAGTAGAAGAAAGAAATCTTGGCAGTCGACAGGATGCCTGTCATGTGTTGACTTTCCAATTTTTCCGTACATTTCAAACCTTTCATTGTGGTGGAGAGAACTTCCTTTTCCTTAACCAAGCCATAAACCAAACAGCAGCCCCACCGCAAAACAGGACGTCATCAAAAATATGTATTATTAAGTTATAGTGTTTGTAATTCTTAACTTAGCAGCAACCATTTGGAAATCCTTCTGCTATGCTGGATACACAGAGCACCAACAGATGCGACTTTGCATGCGTTATTTCCACAGTAGTGTGTTTTGTCTGTGTTATCAAAACGGTGCCATTCTTCCAAAAACTGTGCAAAAGCTAAAAGCCTCACACAGCAACAAACACACCCGCAAGACTCCTCCTAAACACCTCACTGTATCAATGGAGAGATGTTGTGGAAATCCGTGCTCCTGCTCCCTCTTTGAGCCAACTTTGCAAGTTAATTTGCACTCGGTCTAATCTCCCCACACATTCTGATTATTCTCCTCTCTCTTTCACTACCTCTTGCAGACTCAGATGCATAACATCAGCACATTGGGGAAGGAGATACACACAAAAAAACCAGTTGACAAAATACTATTGAGTACGTCCCTGGCTCAGCCCTTCACAGAGCTAGGTGAATTATGGATCTAGCGTCTTGGGTCTCAAGCTTTACGGGTCCCTCTCTTTTCCCCCGGCTCACTGTCAGCACTGTGGCTTATAACAACTGATGCAAAGAACACATGCTGTCTTGCAGATTTAGAGTGTTTGTGCTTATGTGTGTTACTGTGCTAAAGGAGTGTAAAGACAGGGAATGTAATTGCACTATTTAAACACAAGTGATAACAATCTGACAGCGTATGACACGTCTCTTAAATCTCCTCCACCATGTCAGCCTTTGAAATGGCCGAATCAGGCCCGAATGAGATGAAATGCATGGCATGGAGTACAAGTATAGGCCCAAAAACTTTTTTACTGGCTTATATACATGGAATTGACATTATGAAGTCAAATTAATATTAATAAAACATCTTGTTTATTACAGGTACATAAACAATTAACAATTAGGTTTCTAATAAAAGCCCATAGTGCCCTATAACCAATAATACATGTGTTAATTGTGCGTTAATTAACACTTATATGGACTTATTTGTATTTAAAAGCTTCTTATAGTGTTTTAACTGTTTTAATAATTGCTGCTTATTACAAGCATCTTAAAATAAATTGTTATCCATTATGCACAAATATTCAGATCCTTTACTTAAGTAAAAGTACTAATGCCACACTGTTAGTAGAAGTCTTGCATTGACAATATTGCTTCAGTAAAAGCATGTATCATCAGAAAAATGCACTTAAAGTATTAAAAGTCAAAGTACTCAATGCTGACATTTTTTTACCAACTGGAAACGATTCAAACAGCTCTGTCAATCAGCTCAGTGTTTCATCTGCTAATCATTTCATCTGTACTTGTAGGCCGTTATGTTTTTGTGTGGTTTTATTTATAATAAATGCTGTATTTTACAAACAACGATATGTTTTGTTTGCAAAAATCTTAATGTGTAAAGTAACTAGTAACTAAAGCTGTCAGATGAATGTAGTGGAGTAAAAAGTACAATCTTTCTCTCTAAAATGTACCGGAGTAGAAGTAGAAAGTAGTATGAAAAGAAAAGACTCAAGTAAATTACTGTACATCAAATTTGTATGTTAGTACAGTATTTGAGTACAGTAACTAGTTACATTCCACTACTGCTAATAATACAAGCTATACAGATCCTGGACAAGTAAACGATAGCAGACGCTCTCTACAAATGTACTAACAAGAAAGACAGACGTCCAAAAGGCTGACAGACACGACTACTGTCATGACCCCAAACAATCCTTTTATGAGGTTTTAGGTTTCCCTTTATATTCCTGGTCTCCTCATAAAGTCACTAAGTATAACGCAGAGCTGACTTTAACGTGACACACACTTCCCCCGTTCCCCCGGCTCAGCTTTCTTTCAGAAGTAAAGTGAAAAAACAGTCAGTTTTCATTATGTCTTCAGCCAGCTATGGCACTTGAGAATGGTATCTTTTGCTAAAGAGTCCGAGTACACTGAACTCCTTCACCAGGCGATGAACTCGGGCCCGTAGCTAATGACATGGTCTAAGACAGGGACTCCCAAACTGGGGCCACATCCCCAGAGGGGGCCCGGAGTTATAAAAAGCTGAATGTTGGCCCAAAGGTTACCACTGTAAAAGTAGCGAGCTCTAACCCTGATCGTCCCAGGCCTTTCTGTGTGGAGTTTGCATGTTCTCCCCGTGTCTGCGTGGGTTTCCCCCACCACTAAAATGATGTTCCCGTCCATCTCTACCAAGCGGATGTGTTGGTGAGCCTCTAGCGTCTTAACACTATGACTAAGACTATATGAAAAATGGTCTCAGGAAGGAACTTGTTTTGGTGGAACATTTGCACCCCGCAAAAGAAAATGCCATATACAATATTAAATGAAGTTAACTGTTTTCACTATACGGTAATGTGGTGTTATTTAAATTAGCTGGAAACATGGTTAAACCTCATGAGCTCTTACCAGTGTATAGCTGTGTGTACTTTGTCCACAATCCCACCAATTGGCCCCAAAACGTCCCAGTTTGAGAGGAAATGCCCTAAACATATTCTTCATAAATCTTTACAATCATTCTCCAAAGGAACCAAGCAGGCCTGCCTTGTTGCATGATCCCAATTTTCCGTGTATAGCTTGCTAGCTCCAAGTTTGTTGTTTCCCTAAGCGAAGGGATTTTGAGAATGGCAACACAAAGAAAGGAAAGCGAGGGACATCCGGCGATTGAGCCATGAAGTGCCCTTTAATTGATTAATTGGAAAAAAATAATTAACAGATCGATTGACCGTGATAATTATCGTTAGTTGCAACCCTAGTGTTCACACCTGAAAATAATTCAACTAAGTATACTTACTTTTTTTTGCATTACTTATGTTATTTCCCGTTTGTACAACATAAAGTCCTTTCATTTCTGGTATATTAACTGGCAAGGATAGTATAATGTGGTTTGCAGAGGCACCGTTTAGTTCTGCTTTCTGCTTTCGTATCAACCCAACTAAAATACCATGATGGAGTACAGTGAAAGCAAAGCTTTGTGATGACTCAACAACCAGCAGAGAACTTGGTTTCAGGACCATGGATAGCATCAGAGAATCTATATCAACAGGTCATGTGAGTGTCAGCGTCTTCTGTAACACCTGGCCAATCAGATCTGATCATTACAGCATCACTGGTCTATTAATACTCTGGTACCCAATTCACCCGTTGAAGTCAATAGAAATGTTCCGCCAGTGCCTACATTGGTATTTTAGCAGATGGTGATGTCATTTTTAGGCCTTTATTACACAGGAATAAATAAAAAAGACAGCTGAAAATGTGAATGGGGGCGCAAGGGGGAATGACATGCAGCAAAGAGCTGCAAGTCAGAATTGAATCTGCAGCTGCTGCGGAAAGGACTAAGCCTTTGTACATGGGGCGCACATTCTACCAGGTGAGCTACCCAGGCGCCTCGTGACGTCGTTTCTTGGAGCATTTTCAAATGCTTCATATCCCCAAAATCAGTTCATCCTAAGCCTAAGGGTTATGTTAGTCAGTAAATTAAATTGTTATATGAAATTAATAAAACTACAAAAATTGTGTCATGAATTAAAAAAATACAGATACAAACAAATACAAACATCGGACACCCAAAACATATTGAAAAGATTTGTAAATGTGTTAAGACATTTTGATAGTTTCATCTGCAGTGTCACACGGTTTTTGCACCAGGCGTCACGTAACGTGGTAATGTGATCGCGGGCGTACAACTTAATGATGCTAAGGACAGAAGCCTGAGCTTTCAGCTGTACAAAGGAAGGAATGCTCTAGCTGTAATGTCTCTTTCTCTTCATATGTGAGTAGGGGTGGCGGGTGCATTTTAAAAAGGTGCGTGGGTGGAAGGACAGATGTCTCTATGTTGCTTTTGCGAGGGTGTTCACGCTGTGTGTATGTGTGCGTGTGTGTGCGTGTGATGTAAGACAGCTTAATTTTCAACTGCGGCTGTTTGAAAGGTTAAGAGCGATCACTCTGCTGTGAGTGCGGCGCGACACACTCCAGATGAATTCTGACGCCTATGAGCACACAGGGACCAAGGCCGGCTTCGAACTCTAGTTTGTGGGATTAATTAGTGAGCTTCGTTGAGAGCTTAATGAAGCTATCAGGGTGCTCAGTCACTCTCTACCCACTTTTAAAGTAAATATATTAAAAATGGAAACACCAGTTTGGCTACGCATGAAGGGATTTGATTGTCACTCTGTAATTTTCGGTCTGACAACCTTGTAAGTGCAAGAGGCGTAGGTGGGCCCGTGAAAAGGAGCTTGCTTTTCAGATGACAGCACCATAATGCTTGTCACTAGTTTTTCTCCAACCAAAATCACATTATTCAAATCTTTGGAAATGTCAACCGAGCCAACTTTTGATACTTAATGCTTTAATTTTACTACGAACGTCTATCATGAGACATCTGATTTTAAAGGTGAAAGACTTCCTTTGTATTTTGTAGCTAAATAGCGAGATATTCCCCTCAGGAGTTGTTAGAGACTAAAAACCGAGCGTTATGTTTACAACAGAAAGAAGAGCAAGCTACATTAGCAAAACGCAATTTACATATGGCCATTGCTAGTTTGGATCTGACATTACATTACATCTGTGCAATGACAGTTGTACAGCTAACGTTAGCTACCCTAGTAACCTAATGATATAATGTTATATAAATGGACATCTAAATAAGAATAAACATTGACCCAACACATAGTTGCTAAAAAAATTAGTTATAAAGAACAGATAGGAGAACTTAACTAGATGTAATATGAGATATCTAACGTTAGCTAACAGTTAGTCTCGCTTTGTCAGACCCTCCTCCAAAGCATCTAAAGGAAGGTCTACTCCACACAGCATTCGGGGATTGGAGGAAAACGTGCTCTAATTTAATTGGATTAATTGATTTAAACCAATCAGAATCGTCATGGGCGGTGCTAAACTCCACACAGAGCCGCTGCAACATAGTCGTGCAAGAGAAAACTCAGACTGGACAGATAGTCTAGCTAGCTGTCTGGATTTACCCTGCAGAGATCTGAGGAGCAGTTCACCCCAGTCCTCGGAAATTCACCGATTTCAAAATTCAAACACGAAGAAAGCGGAAGGAAACGTAAAAATACATCCATCCGGTGGAATTACCTGCAGCACCGGAGCAATCCCGGACGTGGAACGCAAAGGATATAGTCGGTTACCTTACAAAGCCATTGAAATTGTACAGACAAAGTTCTATTAAATGACTGGTTGAGGTACCACCCCGACAGCTCATTATTTTTAATTAGCTCCACCGTTCCTGTCCCTTTACCTCTGGCTTTGCACATAACCTCGCTGGTCTTTCTGTGACACACACACCAGCCTTTCGTAAACACCAGTTGCCTAAGAGGGAAAATTACTTCATAAAATCACAAAATTTAGATGCATAAAGCTTAGCGAAAGGTCTGCAGTTTGAATTATTAATGCGTAACTATGCAAACATGAAGCAGGACATGACTGAAAAAAATCTGTGTGCTCTACTAAAGCTTCTCCCTGAAAAGTACACACACGGCATGTCAACCGGTCTTTCTCCAGAAGGCTTATGAGGAGATCTGAGATGATAGAACACAGATGTGCTTTTACTGTTTAGCATCAAGAGCCACTGTAACTCTAAACCCCAGGTTCTTATTACAGACAACTACGTGTTTTTGGAAGATCTATATGATGGAAAAAAAAAAACATGTTTTGCTTATGAAGATGGAAGGCTACGGTTTCCTGGCGGAGGGAGCGACAGTCGGAGTGTGGAAATGGTCGGATGTTGCTTGTTTTCCAGTAGCCGCAGTTTCGCTGCTTGTTATTTGCAAATTGTGTTACACAAACAAGCATGATTAACTTGATATCTCACAAAACTGAATAATATTTGGCCTCGTGGTTCACTCCGGAGAGGAAATAAGTTCTGTGATTGTGCTGCCAGGTTGTTGGTGTTCTGCTCGGCCCTTCAGTGCCAGATTGGGTTCAAGAGTGTGTCACAGAGGAAAATACAGCCGACAATTCCACTTTCGTCAACATTTCTATGCTCCACAGCATAGTTGTGACCAGTGGAAATGATGTTTTGGAATTTGAGATTTGATCTGCCGATCAGCGTGGTGGTTTCGGAGGTCAGGGCATTGATGTCATCTTGTATGATTACAATCGTATGTTGTATTTATGATTCTCTCTTTTGTTTTTCTGTTGTTCTGTTTAGGTTCATCTTGGTCTTCAGCTGCCTGGTCCTCTCTGTGTTCTCAACCATCCCAGATCATCAGGTCTTCGCCTCCAACTGCCTCCTCATTCTGGTACGAGACTGACAACCATACAAGCAGTCTTGTGTAAAGTACTTGAAAGCAATACTTGGTAAAAGTACACATATCTTACCAGAAAAAGACTTTGGTAGAAGTTAAAGTCACCTTTTTAGATTTATTGAGTAAAAGTCTAAAAGTATTTGATATTTACAATACAGTTTTATGATTGCATGATATTAAATGTATTTAACTATTAGAAGTCCAACTAAAAGTAACTGATTATGAACGTTATTGTGGCTTCCTCTTAGTGAAGCATAATATTCAGGATCACCACAACTTCTTAAACATCAAATTCAAAGTCTGACATCAATCAAGAGAAAAACATTTTTTGTTCCCTCCAACTTAAGAAAACATTACTTGCAAGTAAGAAATAACGAAGAAGCTTAGGGGAAATGTAGAGGAGTAAAAGTATACATTTTATTTAGGATATGTAGTGAAGTAAAAGTGAAAGTAAAGTATCTATAGTATCTATCTATCTATCTACAGTGGTGGAAAGTAATTAAGCAGGCTACATTTACACAAGTACTGGCTTAAGTACCATTTTTAATAGTTAAATTTTAAGGGACTTGCTTTACTTGAGTACTTCCATTGTATGATACACTTCTGCAAATAGAAATACTGTACTTTTTACCATCCCAACTACATTTATCTAATTATAACACATTGCTGTCAAGTGTGCTTAAACCTTACATTTTTCACACAGTGTGCAGTTAACTGTTATATATTATGTTATATATTTGGCCTAACTGCCATTTCTAAGCCTCCTCAACACTGCCAGGAAAAACATTGTGTTCAGTAAATACTAAATGTTTTAATTTTGGCCTAAAACTATTAACATTTGTCTAAAATGACTGAAATCAGCCTGTAAATATCCACCATGTGTACGTGTCAATGGTAGACCAGACTTGACATTTAATGAAATTTACTGTTATTAACACTCAAACTACAACGTACAGACAAACCATACAACTACAAAAAAATCTCAAAATACGCATGTTGACCAGAATGTATCTATTTTTTTAAGGGTTAACTGAAGGAGCCTGCACTACATCTTCTGGAAGCTTGTTCCATGCTTTTACCGCACAAAGTGTGAAAGTATTTGATATTTACAATACAAAGTGTGAACTCTCTCTTTTTCAGAGCAACACTTCAGCAACTGAATCATTTTATGAGTTCCCTTTTAAATCATACCTTTTATTCCAAAAATGGATGACTGGCTCAGCTGAAATCATATATTCTGTGAACAAGCGTATAGACCTCAATTATGTCTCCTCTCTGCTGTATGCAAGTTGGTAATTGTAAACATTTCAGCCTCTCCTCATATGACCTCTCTTTCAGACCAAGAATTAGTTCAGTAGTTCTTCTGAACTTTCTTAATTGTTTCATATATTTTAAGGACACCAGACTGAACTTGCATATTCAAGATGAGATCTCACCAAGGATTTTAATAATGGTAAAACTATTTCCTTGCATACATTGAAAAAAATTGCCAGCATAGAGTTTGCCATTATAATTCTTTCCTGAAATGTGCATGTGAAATTCAAGTGAACTATCAACCACTACACCTATATCCTTTTCCACTTCCACTTGCCAAACCACCAAATCTCCAACTGTATGATTTACTATTATTATTTGAATTCACAGTGTGTGAATGTTTACATTTATCTGTATTTCATTTTAGTAACCATCGGTCATACTAATTACTCATGCTACGGAGACCGTCTTGAAGACGGGATATGTCAGTGTCCTAAATATTTTTGTGTCGTCCGCAAAAAGATACACTTTATATTGTATCACATTTTGTAAATCATTTATATAGATAACAAAAAGTGAAGGGCCAAGCACAGATCCCTGTGGCACTCCAAAGGTCACTAAGTGCATGTATTGAAGTAGAAAATGGAGGAATGTATAAATCAAAAACTAGAGCAGAGTGACTCATGCAAATTGTGTTTTAACAGTTCAGAGGGGAAATGTTAAGTACTGAACTAGGATTACAAAGAGTGCCTCCACTATATTAAATTATCAGAACTAGACTTCGAGATCAGTGGCTCAGTGGCTCATTTTTGCCCCCACTTAAACTGGAAATTTTATGTAAATGCTAGTAACACTAAATGGTTGGGATAGACTACCATCTCGTTTTTTGGCAGATTTGTAGATTATCTGTATCTGTGTTTTATTTGCCTGATAGCTGATAAAGTCAATTAATTAAAAAGTGTTCTACTTTGGCTCTGTTACAGCTCTGTCTGTCACTACTGAGTCTGACTTAATGTCCCACCCACACCACTATCTGACTATCTTTTACTGTGTATTATGTTGAAAGTTTCTTATTTATTAAATAACTGATTAAATCATCTGAACAAAGTTTTGTGTTGTAGTTTGTAACATTCCAAAATCTTTATTTCGACTTAAAGATTTTCATTTTCACTGCTATCATTTCCAAATATCGGTTATCAGGTTTATTAACTACTAATTATCGGTTTCAGTCGGTCCCTACTAAATGTAGTTTAAAGTTACCCTCAGAAAGAAAGTCAGGAAGGACAGAAGGAGTTACTAGTGGCAACAAGAGCAAAATGCTTTTAAAAAAACTCTTCGTATAACTTATCTAAAAGCCTATAACTGAAAGGAAAGGTCACTTTTTTAGTCGAGATTTTAATGCATGATTGCACCTGTTGCTACAATTTATATTGAAAATTGCACTAATTGCATCACTGTTGTTATCTAAGCTGAATCAATGTGTGCACATTAACAGATGCATCAGATAAAATACTTTGTCAATCTGGTATTCATATTAATGAGAACAACATTGCCTTAATGATATGTATAAAAAAAATAAATGATAGTGAAGGCCTTTTTGTAATCCACACTGACAAGGAATGCCTGGAAAGTAACATTAGTATCGGCTTTAACAGTTATGAACACACTGCCAAAACCGCTATTGCTTGTGTCTTTTTTAACAGGAGTTTGTGATGATTGTGGTGTTTGGGATGGAGTACATCATCCGGATCTGGTCGGCGGGATGCTGCTGTCGCTACAGAGGATGGCAGGGACGACTTCGCTTTGCCAGGAAGCCTTTCTGCGTCATAGGTGAGTTATGATAGGGAGCACACCTTTTTATTGAGTTTCTTTTGTAGGAGACAGACACAGATAACTCTTCTCCTCTTCCTCCCCCCTCAAAAAAAAAGTACCATTTCATCTCCTTCATGGTTTCACCTTTCAGTTGCCTTCCACTAGCCCTCTAGTGGACCTCGGTTTCTGTTATTGAGTCTAATGATAGACGTAAGCAGGGTTCCACGGCACGCTATTGGCCATAGTTTGCTCATGCCATTTACAGTTGTGGTCAGAGCTCATAAGAACAGAGAGCATTTACGTAATGATGTTGCATTAGCCAACTTTTTATTCTTTCCACTGTTTAGACATGGATCTCTCGGCTCATTCTTGGAAACTAGGGTGCTCGAGGGAAGGAGGGAGGGAGAGCAGAGCATAGAGGTTACGCAGGGTGCCGCGTGCTCCCATCGTCAGACTTTGTAGCGGGTGCTGTAGTTTGCCAACACTGTGCGAATAGGAGCATAACCAAAGGGCAAAACTAAAGTAATTGAGAGAGAGCTAGGGAGAATGTGAAAGAGAGCGTGAACAAATGAGAGAGATAATGGGGATAAAGTGAGAAAATGAAAGCGAAAATGACTTGGACTCAGAAGACAGGAGCAATAGAGAGGCAGATGGAGGAGCTGCAAAGTAAATTCTGTAAAGAACAAGAGCAAGTAAAGTAGAGGAAAAACTTCCTTATAATAATATAAGAATAATGACCTTTATTTATATAGTGACTTCCAAGAAACCAAAGGACATGTGTCATGTGGACATGGCTTTGACAGAAACAAGAAATTATTTTTTTTATTACAATTAACACTCAAACATATTTGGTGTCTGAAATATACTGTTTTTACAAAAACGTTTAAAGGGTATATTGTGTTAAAATCAAACATCTCAATGTAAAATTCTGATACAAAAACTATATTAATTCCTTCTTTTTTATTAATTTTGTTTCTTGTTATAGGCAGCAAATGTACATGCATACATGTTGTATAATTTGCCTCTGGCCTTTCATATATTTGTTGATGACTTAAAAGCAAATGAACAGACGCATACACAAGTTTAATTTTTTGTGTTTGTTCCATGGCTCTGGATTACTTTCTTACATGTAAGAAAACAACCCTGATGATTTTGTTTCAGCTTGGGCTAGGAGAATACACTATTTTTTTTAAGATACTTTTTGGGGCGTTTATTGACAGGACAGCTTGACTACAGAAAAGGGGAGAGAGGGGATGACATACAACAAAGGGCCGAGGGTAGGATTCTGCGACCGCTGCCAAGGACTCAGCCTACATGGGGCACACACTCTACTGGGTGAACTAGAGGTTACCCCAGAATACACTTCTTTTTTTTTTATAGATTATTTTTTGGGGCTTTTCCCTTTATTTGAAAGTGACAGTGGGTAGACAGGAAAGTTGTGAAAGAGATGGGGGATGACACGCAGGTCGGACTCGAACCCGGGCTGCTGCAGCGGACTCAGCCTACATAGGGCGCACGTTCTTACTGGGTGAGCTAGAGGTCGCCCTCAGAATACACATTTTTATTGACAAACCTAGACGTTGGCATTTACCTGGCATGGAAGTTCGAATGCAGTGACCCTGGATCTCACGCCCCGTTCATTTCAATGAGGATTGTAGCTTTGAGGGGCCAGCGCTTCGTCAGCACTGTGGAGATGGCTTGTCTGGCTACAGCGCCTATCTATTCTGGGATAGGGGAAAAAACTCTTTGGCTTGTTTGTATTTCTTTAAACCAATCCCAACCGTCCTGTGCAGTGCCAAGCCCCGAAAGCAGAAGGTTAGGGACATACGCTAGGTGCTATATCCCAGCACTGTACATCTGTTAAGCCAGACTTTGAGCGCATTGACACTGATAGGTTTTCATAAAGTGTTTGATAAAGGGCTCTATCAGTCTAGATTTACATAGCTACCATTTGGTTTAAAAAAAGATTATCTTTTGCTATGTTTACACCTTGCATGTGTATCAAAGCCCCCAAACTGGAGACATTTGAAAACACTTTGGCAGCAAACGGAGACCTTTTGCCAACACTGATGCCAACTTTTTGGTCGCCTGATTGGGTCATGACATCTCGTTCTCTGAGACTAAGCTACTATTGTTACCTTGGCAACTACCAGCAACGGGTGGCATATAAATTCTGCCTCCGGTTTACCCCAGCATGCACGATGAGATATGCGGTTTGGGCCTGTTAGTTTAAATGCAGATTAGTTCTTCCACTGGAACGAAAACACTACCAAAATGTATGTAAATTTAGCCTTATTTACAACTGTGAAATGCTGTGTTTGTTAGCCTGCTAGCCACGTTAGCTGCAGCAGTTACAGTTGCAGTTGCAACTACAACCATGTCTCCGGTCCTGCCTGTTTTTTTGCTACACATTCTAAAACAATTTGTTCAAATACCATCTGACTGCAACTTCAAAAGCTACCTGACACCGTTTTTTTTAGCTTGAACATGCCCCCTGCTCAAATTTAAAAATGCATTGGGAACCCTGACACATCCCTCAATGCCACCTCAGAATGCGATCAAAACACAAGCATTTAATGGAGGTTTGTTGGCCACATGCGTCCTTCTGTCAATCACTTTCCTCTACACCTTCAAAGCTAGTGAACCGGAGATGTTCATCTCCAGGGAGTCATTCATGTATTTTTCATGGTGTGGCTGCTGACTTTTCTCACTTTTCCCACAATGGGTCAACTGGGTCATGGTTTATAAGAGAAGCCATTAGACACACCTTGGTCAGCATTTTCTCTCAAAAAACGGGTTCGTCAGAAGGACAGGAGATGAAGACATGGTTCTAAAATGAGGGAAAACCTCTTGTACAGAGTGAACTAGATAACACTACTCAAGAGTTTTACATGGTGCATTTTTGAAAAGGTAAGATCTATTTGTGAGAGGAGCGAAAGGCTGTCATTTCTTGAGTCATAGGAGCTTGTTACTTTAGTTGTCCGTCATTTGTGGGTTTGGTTTTATTAATTTGATCAGTGTGGTTTCTGTGAGGACTTCCTCTGATCAGAGTCAGCTTGCAGGCTGTTCTCATGAACCATTTGTTCTAGCTACGGAAAGTAATGCACTGTATAGGAACGCTCTGGTCGGGGTGGATGCATGTGTCATAAAACACGGCTTTTATGAGGGGGAGCGGAGATCATGTCCCACGATAAACACAAGACTTTCACCCAGGAAACAGGTGTTTGTATCCCGGGATTACTACTTAAAGGTATAGTAAGTGATGTTAATCCAATACACTTTTTGTCACATTCAGTGAATGTCTCCTCAAGGTCACCTAGCTTGCTATTTTCAATGTGTGCTGAAAAAAAATCTGGTGTTAATCCACCGTCCTGGCTGTATAAATGGAAAACAAACAGAAAGGAGTGCACGAGCCACAAAACACTATTCCAGCCAGTCAGCATGGCGGCGTCAGTTAATGGTGGGGGGCAGCATGGGAATATGCCGGCCAGTAGTTATCTGCCCGTGAATCTGGCGGGGGAGAGCTTCTGAAGGGGGTTGTATTTGTTTGGCAGTTGAGTTCGAACATCAACAATCTTTGCGTAGATTCACTTACTGCACCTCTTAAGGGGACCATTGTTTTAATCAAAACCACAATTTTTTTTCTGAAAGCTTTAGTGTGTAACTTTTTGATATTAATAAACGTCTGTTACATTGAAGACATTGCCAAATGAGTTGCTACAAAGCTCATTAAGATCCGCTCCACACAACTCTCTCTGTATTTCTCAGTATGGCTATGTTCAGAAGATTGTGGCGTCCGGTAGCTTTCCCACACAGAAACTTGCGTGAAGTTAATTACCTCTTCTAAAGAGTTCATCATGTTTTTTTTTAATCCTCTGTGTCCTCCTTATCTACTAGCAACTGCATTGAGGAGGTGGGGCGTATGCGCGATCACGTAAGGCTTGTATCATGTGGGCACGCCGACAGTGTTGTCATTACTTAGAATTCCATATGAGGAAAATATCTAATTGCAATTTTTTTAACTGATATTGCAATTGTTATATGATTCACGATATTGGAGGGAATTCCATTTTTTTTAATCATTCTTCTTCTTCAGTTGCATTGAAAAATATTACATTTTTTAAATTAAAATGAATAAAGTATGATTTTTGCGAGGATTTGTACCAAACAAAGATTTTTTTCTTTAGTCTCTAGGATAGGGCTTATAGGCCGGGACGTCTCTGCAGCACCATGATACTTAATTCAGAATGGTTAGCCATATATTTTGCATTACACAAATATTGCGTCCCCCCCCTGCAATTTAAATATTGCACTGACATGACCTGTACTGTATTATCTGAATTTACAGTAATATACTGGCTACAGTTATATTCCCGCCTTTTCCTTTATTTTCCCAAGATACATTGGTATTACCAGCAAATATTTGTAATTTGTAACATTCAGAGAATGCTATATTATTTTCTCCCAGAATGCATTGCCATTTACAGTATGATCCTTTATAACATTAAAACAGTAAGATACTGTAAGAATTAGGCTATACATTTACATTAAAGTTTTCTTCCCCACTGTCCTGTTTGTGTCCACACAAATATCGATGTGGCTTATCCGAACATATAAGTGCATATAGGAAGAGTACACAATACATTGTTGTACTGTTGATGCCAATGGCGGATTATGTCAGCTCCAGGAATATGGAGCCTTTGTTGGGATAATTTGCCACAGTGAGGGGTGAGAAGGGTGGGAAGTGACCACAGTGAGTTGCTGTTATTGCAGCAACATAATAGACATCAAGCCATTCCCAGATATTCTGACCTCCAGGCTTGGATGAGCCATCCTGCCTGTCTGTTTAAAGGGCCAGTCTCACATTGAGATCAATATTAATATGATATACTTGCCTTTATTTTGGACTTAAGCTATACGGGGTAACACTTCTCTGCTCCTATGACGAGTCTTTTAGATTTATTGTGCGTAAGCATGTGCATTGTATTTATAGAACTTTATCCTGGGGAATCACTGTTGTTTCCCAGTAGTTGGGTGATACAAATGTTGTTTGCATCACAGTCTTCAACCAATATTTTGAGTCTGTGCTCAAAAATAATGAGCTCAGCTGGCCTGTATTACATGAGTGTTCATTGACAATGCACGACATCTAATGAAAATAAAAGATAGAAACAGAGATGACAAAAAAGTTTTAAAATGCAAAATTCCTCCTCTCTCTCCAGTTTCTTGTCTAAGCTTTCCTATCAAATAAAGGCCTTAAATGCCAAAAAATAAAATATAATCTCTATCTATATAATAATCTTTAACAAAAAACCTAAATGCGTGAACATGATGCCAGATAACATTGTATTCGGATTCCCGGCTTGAGTCATAACGAGTTGTCTCCTGTGTGTATGTCCTCTATGCCCTCCAGACATCATAGTGCTGATTGCATCTTTGGCGGTGGTGTCGGCGGGGAGCCAGAGCAACATCTTCGCCACCTCGGTGCTGCGGAGCCTGCGCTTCCTGCAGATCCTACGCATGGTGCGAATGGATCGAAGAGGAGGAACCTGGAAGCTGCTGGGGTCTGTGGTCTACGCACACAGCAAGGTGGGCTGCTGCAAATCAATGGCCCATACACACTAGTTGTTGTTGTTGTTGTTGTTGTTGTCGTCGTAAGCTATAGGACAAGATCCCTGGGAGCTGACAAGGATTCTTGTTGATAAGTCACGACTCACAACTATGTAGCGTTCCAGGCAAAGTCACCACAAACCCTTCTAGCTTGCGTTAGCGTTTGCTAGCTAATGTTGACGTTAGCTACTCGTTAGCTGATAATAGCAATTTCTAGTCTGTGACATATTTTTGGGCTTCATTTAATAAACATAACCTGTAGTAGTACTCAATCATATGTGTATTGTTTTTAATTATAATTTGTAGAATTACTTAACGTTGCCTATTTTTATATATATATATATATATATATATTAATTTCTATTTCTCACAGCGTCTGTACAGCATCAACAGGGGTCATTGTTATTTATGTGTGTATGACGTCAAAACTGTAACTGGGAGTACAGCGATCTGGTACGGGTTTACGACTAGTAAGTTACGGTTTGACTGCCGTTCCAGGGCACTTTTACAGGTAGAAGGTTGGCAAAAAAGACCAAAACTGAGAAAAATGACTTTAAAGTGTTTTAGTTGTCGAGCAAAATTTAATATAGGACACCGGAAATCTGGCAAAGAGATGTTTGTGTAATGAAATGTATCTACATACAAAATCTGGAAGTCAAACTTGACGTTTTGACCTTTATTTTGAAGTAACTGTACTCTGCCTTTGTATTGTCTACAAAAAGTAAGAAGTCATGCCAAGGCAAAGGGCAGTAACTTCTGCATTATCAATGTTTGGCTGCTGATCACCATTTACAATATCATTTATATTAACATCTGTATAAAATGTAGTGATCATGGCATATATTTTTGATGATTTAAAATTACTTTTATAGCCATCTGCTTATTGCTACTCTGTACCTTACTCAATTTGAGCATTCCAAAACAATGTCAAAAAGTGATAACTGGTGCAACGGTGTTCTGCCTTAGTTTCTCCTGGGCTTTTGGAAGTTACTGCAAGGACAACCCTTTATTTTCTCAAGGAAAAAAAATTAAATTGACTCAAAATACTCATCAACATGATGAAGGATGTCGGAAGTGTCCCAAAAACGTCATTAACTAATTTTTAGGCTTTAGCCTTTGCAGGGCAGATTTACTCAAGTACTGTTATTAAGTCCAAATTTTAAGTACTTGTGTGTACTTGGGTCCTTTTTCACCAGCAAAAAAGATTTCCACTGGATGATTCTTAAATTATTTAAAATATTACAGGTTACTTCTGCACAACATAAAAAGTACTAAAAACAAAACTCTCCACCAGCTGGCCACACCCGTGATTATTTTCTGTTGTCGTCCTTCTCACATCAATCTTTAACAAGAACACAAGAACATCATACTTTTACTTAAGTAACATTTTCAATGCAGGAATTGTACTTGTAACAGAGTATTTTTTACAGCGTTGTATTAGTACTTTTATTTAAGTAAAGGCTCTGAATACTTCTTCAACTACTGCTGCTGTAGATATTGGTTGTAGTAAGTTTACATGCAGAGTACTAATTTAAATCAAAGATGAGAACATGAGTATGGTCATGAAATTACAGTAAGCATAACCAGTTCAACAAGTAATTACCAAATGTTATACGATTTAATATTAAAAAGGGTAAAAGTATTGGACCCATTGGTGGTATTCAAAGATGTAGAGCTTTTACTCTCTGGCATACTCTTTTCTTGCCTTTGTTTCCTTAACTCACTCTCCTCTGTGTCCTCCGCCTCAATCAACCCACACAGATCCATCAACTTCTTTCCACTGCTTAGATCAGTATATACCCACAATAGACAGAAGCCAGGACAGGTCATTGTCACTGACATAGTTCTTCTTTGCTTGTAGCAAAGCTGCACATTCAAACTGAATGGCCAACATCACATTGAAAGGGCCACATAATGTAAGACTGTGATGCAGTGAGGATGTGTTTTGTAAGTTGTTTTATTCTTTTAAGGGTTTTTGGCCCGCCGTAGATGATTTATGGAAGTTTTTGGCCATTGCTTCTTGTGAAAAAATGACCCAAAAACAACCAATTATGCAGCCAATTGTGTTGACATATCTTTCTGTCACATTTTTTCCTGTCCTCCAATCAATGTCGGTAAACAGAATTTTATTTGTGGTGGTACTTATAGCTTTCAAAAGGGGGCCTTGCTTCTGTAGAAAAGTGGTACAGACCATTTTTTGACATTGGAATAAATCAACATTTTGAATCAAATAACATGCAGAAGGGGATGTGGAGTTAGAGGATGTGTATCAGAAACAGCATCCACTAGCTAGCTAATTGGTGTGAGCAGCAGTAGGAGCAGATAGCAACAGCGGGTAAAATCGATTGACAGAAAGGTATAGGCAGAGGTGGCAGCTGGTGCATTTTTTTTTTTTCTTTCAGATTAAAGTGCAGTGGGAACCAGTGGCCAGCCATCAATGTCAGCTACAGAAGGAAAACGTGCTCTGGTTTATTGGAATTTCTTTAAATTAATCATAATCGTCTTGGGCGGCACTAAGCGCCGGACGGAGCAACAGCGCCTCTGCAAAAATCACCGGGAAGGAACTTGTTTTGGTATAACACGTGGACGTTCAAAAGTAGTTTAAGTCGTGCAACAGAAAACTCAGATTGGACAGATAGTCTAGCTAGCTGTCTGGATTTACCCTGCAGAGATCTGAGGACCAGGTAACCATAGTCCTCAGAAATCCACCGGAGGTTAGAATGCCAACACAAAGAAACTGGAAGGTAACGGAAATCCGGCCCAAAATTTGGAACATCCTGCCCAACAGTTCTAGTATTTCCCCCCCTGATGGTGACGGTCCTTTCAGAGGCCGTGGTAGTTGAGTTTAGCCAGAAGAAATGAGCGTCATGCGGCATTGACAGTTACATTTAGGCATCAAAACGACTAGTTTAGTTTAGGAAAAAGACTGTGGTTTGGATTGAATCACTCCCGAGAAACAAACATGCGTTTCCCGGGGTGAAGTATTTCGCTTGAAAGCGCTGTTTTATGTTAATACTACTTTGTGTTATTTCATTCTGATATTATTTTCCATTTATTAAAGTTCATAAATATAGTGGCTGAGTGGCACTATAACAATGGTATTGAAAGGGGGATTTAGTTAATGCATGTTTTCTTTTGTCTTGTATTATCAAAAAAAAATCCCCCCTTCTGCTTTCTGCACAACTCACACCCTGCCTGTGTGTTACAAAATAATCTGCAGTGAATGATGCACAAAGAATTGAATAAATGGACATAACCTGTATGTCTATCACCTAGTCATTGTATTAAGTAGAATATTTTGTCCTCATATTTTATAAAAAAGTCAATTAGGTTGATCAGCCGTTCATATGCATTAACAATATTGTCTTTTTCTGTGAGGACTCTCTGAAAGTCTGTTATGACCTCTGTCTGCAGGAGCTGGTAACTGCCTGGTACATTGGCTTCTTGGTTCTCATCTTCTCTTCGTTCCTCGTCTACCTCGTGGAGACCAAGTCCAACGATGAGTTTGCTACCTATGCTGATGCGTTGTGGTGGGGCACGGTGAGTCTGGAGGAAGTAGGGCTGTACGACATGAGGAAAATATGCAACATGTGATACTGTTGGGAATATCACTATAACAATATTACTTGCGGTAAATAAACAATATTAAGATTAAAGACATTAAAGTGTTCTCAGTTCTGCTGCTTTCAGTACAACAAAGCTTGTTGAATTGAAAACAAAAAATGGAAATCATTTCCATTATAAAGTGCAGTTTTCTACCGATATTTTCCTTCAACTAATACAAAAAAAAGTGTCTTTTGCGACTTCTCGCAGCCGTTCACGATGCATTTATTGCGGCAGTTGATATCGCGATGACGATAAAAAAAAAAAAAACTTGATATGTTATCCTGACACATTTTCATTTCACCTCAAATATTAGATTGGATTTCTTGAATTGATTTCTTTTCACAGCCACAGTATGGTTTCCTGGGCAACAGTAGATCTCCAAGTTACCCGTAACAACTCAGCACTCTTCACAGGCATTGGTCCTGCATTGGACGCTAATATTTTTCTCCTCTTCGGTCTGTTATTGCCTCTGAGCATTGAAAGCTCCTCCATAAACATTAGCCCTGCATGGCTCTATTAAACACCATTTTCATACAGGCTCCAAAAATCATAATAATACCAAATGGCTGCTGCTGCCTCTGTCATGCAAGGCAATTAGAGCGTGAATGAAAGATAATCAGGACTGATCAGTCTGCTAAAACAGACAGATGTATATGTATGTGTAGATAGATAGACAGATAAAGAGTACTGAAGGCAAACACGGAGCTTTGCGAGCAGTACCTGCGGTTCCGGCCCACAGCCAGGTTAATCTGCTCCTGTCATTAAATGGTGAATACAGTCCATTAAAGGCTTATTTCTTTAGACTCCTGCTGAACACGTGAATAGCTCTCTTCAAATGTTGATGTGCTAAGGCCCATCACTGCATATCATTATCAGAATTATCTCCTTCCTTCCTTTTATTATAACATAATTTGCTGGCTCCTTCTTTTATCAAGACTTTGTAATCTTCTCTTTGGTTCAATGTAGTCAGTCAAAGGTGTAAGGTGTTAACATGGCCTCTCATTGTGACTCCCAGATCCTCCGTATAGATTTAAGTAGGTCTTCACATATGAAGAACCCACATAATGTGCTTAAAAAAACCTTGTTTTTTAGGCAGAAGAAACATCTGAGCCTCAGGCTTTCATCATTTTTCTTAGAACCAAGGCCATACAGACTCACTCCACACAGGACCGATCTCTCACACTGAACTGCCTGAAGGCATCATTTTAGTATGCCTCTATGTGGTACTCAAGCAGTGTGCAAAAGGAAAAAAAAACACATGCAAATATAATACAGTTATGCCCACCAAAGACACTAATAATGAAGGCAAATACTGAACATATGAGGGTAGTTAGACTAACCCTAAATTAGTTGTATAATTAAAAAAAAAGACCTGAAACATCACATTTTCATTCAAATCTGCCACAGGTGAATCCAAATAAACCCTCTTAATGTTAAATTAAACAAACGTTTCAGACACCTCTGCCAGCAGCTCAATTCAATGAGTCGAATTTTTGTTTCGCTGCACCAAGCAGTAAAAACACTTTCTGATAAGGTGACATTTTAAGGGTTAATAGGTTATGGCTTTCCAATGTTAATACATTTGCTAAAGCTTTATAGATACTTCATGTCATTAATGACAACTTTTTGGGAAGAAATCCTTCAAATAAATGTGTCCATGTAAATGTTAATGGATTGTTAAACTAAATTCATTAGCGAGCTAAAGAGAAGGATGAAGTGTCCTGCTGCATACGGGGAAACACATCGCGTCTAGGGATTGGAAGGCTTGGACCCAAAAGTGCAGATTGTGGAGGCGAGGAGGCGGCAGGTAGATTTAATAAACAGCTTAACAACAAAAGGTGTCCTAAAGCAGGCAGGTACAAACTGGCAACCGAGATCCAAACAAAAATCTAACAACCTGGAGGCACTGATAACTAAAAGATGCACAACCCACAAAGAAGAAACTTGTAGGAATGACGCAGGAAGTTAAGACAGCGATAACGTTTACATGCACATATTAATCAGTTTTTTGCCTTCATTCCAAAACAGACGAGATTCTGCCTAAGCTGTTTACATGGCTGATGACAGTGAATGTTGCACTAGAAAATGCCTCCAAAAGCAACATATATGTTTCAAGAAACCTCCTTCAGCTGGTTAATGTTGTTTTTATCAAAGAAAGAGTTTCTGTGTCATATGTCTGTCTATGATTTTCTCTCATGTGTATACATTGCCATAACCTCATTATGGGCATCATTCAAAACCTGATAATAAGTCATTTGTTTTCATAGATCACCCTGACAACCATTGGTTATGGGGATAAGACGCCAAAGACGTGGACGGGACGGATGCTGTCCGCAGGGTTTGCCCTCCTGGGCATCTCCTTCTTTGCCTTGCCAGCTGTAAGTCAGTATTCTTCTAGTGAATCTGTTCTTTCTTTCAATGTCAAAGAGCAGGCAGATGTTTCAGTGCTATACTGACGGATTCATTTTTAATGCGCTGAAGTTTTGGCCTTTGAAGATTACCTGAACAAGTATTAAATAGCTTACTAGATACAAGTAAGCTATCGTGCAGTTCCATTTTTGTATTAATGGACATCTGTTCCATTCAAGCCAGTTGATACAGAGCTAATTAAGCCTATGAGCTAAACATAACTTTTTCTCAGTATAGCTATGTTAACCAGCGCTGGCATTCTATTTCATAGTACGCACAAAAACCGCCGCCCTCTGAAGCATTTACTGCATCGGAAATCAGCTGTTCTTATAATATTGAATGTTTATGAGAGTGTGTTCCTAGCATATTTTTAATCCTATCACAATGACCAGATCATGAAAATGTTTTACTAAAGAGTTTTGTAAGAGACAGAGTGAGAGAGAGAGAGAGAGAGAGAGAGAGAGAGAGAGAGAGAGAGAGAGGTGGATGCGCTCAGAGCAGACAGCTGTCATCAGCTGAGTCATAAACATGAACAGTCTGATTAATAGTGGATGGGTTGTTGGTGAAATAACGTTCAAAAATAACGATCAAACTATTATGGCGAACACAGCAGAGAGCAGAACAGAGCTGCTGCGTCTGTACGCGTTCACGCATAATTATCATTCGATGCGTTGCATGTCTCACAGAAACAAAATACAGGATTAGGGCTGCCGACTTCACTGGCTATTGTGTAGTAAACGATGTGAAGATAATTACCTCTTCTTAAGAGTCCGCCATGTTTTATAAACCCATGTTCCTTGGCTACTAGCAACTGCGTGAAAGAGGGGTGGGCGTGGTGCGCAATCACAGAAGGCTTGTATTTTGTTGATGCTCCAACAGTTTTATTGTCATTACTTGGAACTCCTGATGGGGGAGACAGGAACTACACACTATAGCTTTAAGGAAATAAAATGTTATTTATGGAAATTCAGATAAGTATACTGTACATTTACTTTTCCTTTCCTCCTTACACAGCTTTTAGAGGCTGTCCTCTCCCCAAAAACCCTCCCTTTGTTTGTTCTTTGTTCACATATAGACATATATATATATATATATATATATATATATATATATATATATACATACACAAACAGAGACAATGGATGTTCTCATACCTTGTAGTTTCTCTGTTGTTTCTGTGTAGTTTCTCAACAGCTCAATTATACTTGTGTACACATGCATCCAGTATTTAATCCTATTAATATCATACAGGGTATTCTGGGCTCAGGCTTTGCCCTGAAGGTCCAGGAGCAGCACAGACAGAAGCACTTTGAGAAAAGGAGAAACCCAGCTGCCTACCTCATCCAGGTAAAGCGGACAGCCTGCTGTCTTACGGTTTCTCTGACACACATCAACTGTTTTTTGGGATGGAAATAAAAAAAAACACTGTTATTATGAATTGTTGCTGTTATTCAAAACATAATATAAAATGTGTGTAAATGATTTTACCATTCTCCAGTTTCTCTCTTACCTCCGTGGACTCTCTGAAACCCTGAAACTACCCAATAAAAAGCACATAGCATATAGCTTCATTCTGTCTTGCCCTGTGCCCCCTCATCCTCACTTTGCATTAAACTCTCTAATCTCTGGGACTCCAGACTCTCCTGTGTTTAAGCCCATAGACTGTTAAACTAATGGATGAAGCTTCCGCAAAAAGAATTCTGTTTCTAAAGAAGTCTATGTGAAAATGGCCTTACTTCTCAGTTAACTGTTCACGTCAGTAAACATTTTCATAATGGGTTTATGGTCTTAATTGCAAGTTTCTAGTTTTCTTCAATATAGCACGATGTTTAAAATTGATAATAAAGCAGGGGATGTTTTAGGGTCGTGGCTACACACTAACTTGTCAATCAGGACAGAGGCTAAGCAATGTTAACCATGGCACTGTGTTTTTATCAGTACTGATGGTGCGTTCCATTTGTACTCTGGATTTGGAATTTTTTGAATTATGAGTCAGGAACAAGCCCCCTGAAGTCGGATTTCTGAGTTGGGAAGTCGGAGCACCTCACAGTACCACGAGCAAGCCAACCTCAAAATCCAACATGGCTGTTTCGTGCTTTAACAGTAGTGAAAGCTGTAGTAATATACAGTTTATATATCTGTCTTATTTGTGTATCATTAAATCAGTTTCAAACACAGTTCTTCAACTTCTATCTGTGGATATTTGCGACACTGTTTGTATGCATCGAAAACAGCGTAATGCTAACAATGGCTAATCTGGATAGAGTGAACTCCACAGTGAAATCTGACTTGTTTTAATGGAACGTGGTTAACTCAGGTGTGATGTTATTCCCAGCTCTGGCTTCGAAGTTAAATGAAACATACTAAGAGGCTTAGCAATGCTAACCATGGCACTGTGGACATTATAATAGCCGTTAACTGGTGTTGGGTGTTGTCAATGTTTTTATCTTCACTTGGTTAAAGTTGATTGGAACATTTGGTCGCCTAGAAATGTCTTGTTTAGCATTATGCTAACCAAGCAACGTATGGGAAAGTTTGTCAATCTTCTGTACTGCCGTACATGCAGATGTATGGTGGCAGTATCCGGAGGTCAGCCCTTACCCGTCAGTAAATCTCCACTGGATGACTCGCTTCAGAAGGGTTGAAAATCAGCAACTCCATCCTCTCGTCAAAAATCCGCCACATCCGGTTGCAAAAAACCAAGATGGAGACGTCTGTATTGCCAAATTCGAGGCTTCAAAACAGCAGTCCATGAACCAAGTGGTGACGTCACGGGTGCTTCGTCCACCAATTTTACAGTCTATAGTTTAAGCCCAGAAACACAATTTGGGCAAACCCATTCTTGCCATCCCCCTCTTGTCTGCTTCACACATTTTCTTCTTTTCCAGCCTGATCTTGACACACAGCTTTTGTTTGACCCTGACTTTTATTGCCGCTGACATCATGTTGTCCTCCTCATATATTTTTCTGTACGCTTCCTTCTCGTCCTCTGCTCTCTCACCCTCCTTCCTCCCACATGCTTTTCCATTTTCTTCCTCTTTGGCCCCCACCTATCTCTCCCATCTTATGACCACCACCACTCACTCCCCCTCCATTGCCTTCCACCTGTCTCCTCCTCCTCTTCACCCTGTCCGTCCCGATGTTGTACTAGGCTGCGTGGCGCTATTACTCCACCGACAGCACCAAGCCCTACCTGGATGCCACTTGGCAGCACTATGAGAGCCTCCTGCCTTCCCACAGGCATGTATCCATGCCTGACCTCCGCCCAGCCACAGACGTGACACACCTGTTGTTTGGTTTTCACTAATCAGCTATTTCATTTGTTTTCTTTTCTATTCTCATCCTCTTCTTCCTCTTCCTTCTGACTCCCTCCTCTGCCTTGTTTTTGTTGTATTTACTTCTTTTTTTTTCATCCCAATTTTTTTCTTTGTACCTTTTTCTTCTTCCTGGTTTTGTGTATTCTGCATGCAGTGTGTTTGGCGTAGTTATGCGGCTGATGAGAACTCGGTTTCCATTGCTACCTGGAAGCCTCACTTGAAGGCGTTGCATACCTGCAGCCCTACAAAGTAGGTACAACTATGGCAGCTGGTGTCTGTATTTGGTGTCTGTGCCACTCAAGCCATTTTTTCCTTTACTGCAATTCTGTATAGCTGTGGTTATCTTTTCAAGTATGATTCAGATTTTCACTTTTTTGTGCTCAGTCTTATTGCTTAATGTATCAGTGTTTCTCTTTCTATTGAACATATATACAGTGGTTTTTCTAAAGTTTGGGCATCCCAGATAAAAATTTGTATTAATGTGCATAAAGAAGCAAAGAAAAGATGGAAAAATCTCCAAAAGGCATAAAATGACAGATTAGATTATTATGTCACAAAACGTTAGATTTTATTTACATCATTTACACTTTCAAAATAACAGAAAACAAAGAAGATTGTGAAGGCCATGGCAGAACCTTCAGTTTACGCCTCTTGACGTAATCCACCGTGGATTTTGAGGTGTGTTTAGGATCATTATCCATTTGTAGAAGACATCCTCTCTTTAACTTCAGCTTTTTCACAGATGGCATCAAGTTAGCGTTCAAAATTTGCTGAAATTTTATTGAACCTGTTTTTTCTTCTACTCGTGAAATGTTCCCTGTGCCACTGGCTGCAATACAACCCCAAAGCATGATTGATCCACCCCCCCCCCCGCTTAACAGGTGGACAGAGGTTATTTTCCGTAAATTCTGTGCCCTTTCTTCTCCAAACGTACCTTTGCTCATTCCAGTTCTATTTTGACCTCATCGGTCCACAGAACTTGTTCCCACAATGCATCAGGCTTGTCTATATGTTCATTTGCAAACTTCAAACGCTGATTTTTGTGGTAAGAACGTAGAAGAGGTTTTCTTCTGATGACTCTTCCATGAAGACCATATTGGTACGAGTATCTCTTTATAGAGGAATAGTGTAGCACAACTCCAGTGTCTGCAGGTCTTTCTGGATGGATCGGGCAGTCTAACGGGGGTCTGGACTTGCTTTTCTTACAATCCTGCGAGTCCTGTCTGATATTTTTCTTGGTCTTCCAGAGCTTGCTTTAACTTCCACTGTTCCTGATGACTGCCATTTCTTAATTACATTCCGAACAGAGGATATTGGCATCTGAAAACCCTTTGCTATCATCTTATAGCCTTCTCCTGCTTTGTGAGTGTCAACTATCTTCACTTTCAGTTTTTTAGACAACTGCTTAGAAGAAGCCATGGTGCTGATTGATGGGGCAAGGTCAGATGAGTCTGGACATTTAAAACCTTAAGATTGACATCACCTGGTCTTTCCAGACGATGATTGAGAAAAATCCATGACACTGTCAGGTCTCAGCTTTCCAAAGGGGGCGGAGCATGCTAGAAACTCTGCAGGGTGGTCAAACTTCTGCAGACGCCATTTTTTTGTTTGTCTGTTATTTTGAAAGTGTAAATGATGGAAGTAAAATCTAACTTTTTGTGACATATTAAATGAATGTCTAATCCACTAACCCACTGAATTGATATAAAATTTTGTTTTTCTCATGAGAATTTGGATCACATCCATCTAAAAGACTGATAATTTCCAGGCTCCATTATTGCTTGAATATAGCTTGGGTGAATTAATAGAATGCCGACTTCTAGGAAATCTCTTAACAACCCTTTAATTTTTTTGCTGCTATTATATAAATGACATTTTGTCCCTTCACTGAACTCGCACTAAGTCAGGCTCTCTGTATTTAACTGAAGTCATTTGAGTGCTCAATGGGCAAGTGACTTTCACTGATGTTACTTTGAGGGTCTGAAGCAGCAATTTCAGCATTATCTCAGTATCTATATATGATGGCAATTGTGGCCTCAATGAGCCAATTAAGCTTTTTTGAATTTACAGCACTTCAGTTTCTTTAAATTAGGTGGCTACTAAGCTCTAACGCCCTGAGTAGTCTTGAGGTACAGTGAATATACTTCAGTCTGTCAGTGGCTTGGTAGCTGATATATCTACATGCATACACAAAGACACAGTATATATCACTATAGACGGGTCTACAACTTACAAGTCAACTATGTGCATGCAGCATGGGGGGAGACAATGTATTGCCACAATGTCATGATTGTGTATTGTTATTTACACTATGTAACATAGTGTAAAGCAACATTTTGTTTCTGGTATCTCTCATCCTCACATTTCTAAAACGTCTTGATACACATCTGTCAGCTCTAACTAGCTAACATGTCACACATACATTCTGGGATAGGAGAATAAAATGTTCTGGGTTGTTTGCATATCTTTAAACCATTTACAAAGGTTTTGGGCAGCGCTAAGCTCCAGTCGCAGTGACGGAGGCTCTGCAAACTAGTCTCTGGAGGAACTTATTCTGGTGGAATATTTGCACGTAGGGAGGCCAGCTCTGGAAAGGCTAATTCTCCACAATGAATGTTTCTGGTGATCTGTTCACAATGGAGTACTTTATATTGCCCAGCATTAGCTCTAGCTACCCCCCCCATGACTGCAGGGTTTTTACCTGGTCCTTCGTTATTGCGAGAGAACACAACCAAAACCTTAGCATTTTCTTGTGATGTCTCTGTGTTTAATGTTACCCTTGCTAGCTCAATGCAGACGATAGGCCATGGTTTGAAAATAACTTTTTCCATAACCGTTCCATAAAAAACATGCTAGCCCATCCCTGTTAGATAGATAAGGTTAAATTCCACAAACATATTCTTTGTAAATCTTTACAATCATTACTTAACCAAAGTTAAGAGGCCAGAACATTACTTATTCTGGATATTATATTAGTAATAGTCAGCATGTATGAGCTATTTTCATCCATTCCAATATACCAAACATCAAATCAGTCTAACAAACCACCATCTCATCCACGACTCTGACCAGATCGCTAGATTCTAGCCAATGCTGCACTCTTAGCTAACTGGGAGGGTTCCTTTGTGGGATATTGAACATTTTCCAACCATTATATTTTGTCATTTTAACAGTTCAGGGCAATTTAGCATGTTTTTCAGGGTTTTTTTCTAAACCTATCTATGGAGCCTGGAAATATTGGGGAAACCATCTGCAATGCATATAGTATGTAGTTATAGTCATAATGAACTGTAGAAAAGACATGCTCTGATTGCGAAGACACTGCTTTAAGTGATTACGTGAACAGATCTTCAGTCACTCAGTCATTGTAATCTCTTGTTGCAAGTGCTTCCTTAGATTGCCTGGATAGTCTGCATTGACATGCATGTATAGTAAGCCTGCTGTTTGTTCAGATCTATTTCCCCTGGAATGCTTCTGCAGTCGCTGACAAAGCCCTTAATTCAGTAATCTTTCTATAATGCTGATTTAGTGGACCACAGCAGTGTGTTTGCAGGTTTTAGCTCCATAACTGCAAATCATGTGCACCTAAACATTTTGCCTGTTTTTGAAAGCAGGCAATACAATTTTCTTCCCTTTAACCTACAGCTCTATGCATCTATTGATTTCCATCAATTTCTGTACCATATAAAAACATCTATTACAACTTTTGTAACTGAAAAGCAGCAGACTCTTGAAACTAGCTTGAGTCCTGTCAAGTTTTTCTTCAAAAGGAAGAATTTCGAATTTGTACTGTAGAAGATAATCGTTCATGGTGATCGCAGTTTTTATCTTGCTTAAAATAAATACTATCTTCTAGCAACCACAAGCCAATGATGACAGACAGTACTGGGCAAATAGCCAATTAAATTGCAGCTGGGCAACAGGCAATCAGCCCACTTAGCATCACATGTGTGTCATTTACTTTCATTGCCAAAGGGTTTGGGCATGCGTATAATTGTTTTCCAACACTCAGGGCACGTAACTGTGTGTTGAGTGTGGGATTGTCCCCACATAGCTGCCTCTTAATTCAAGTGCATTCAAATCACCATTTTAAAACTATCATATACAGCCACTGACCTTAAATTGTAGAATAAGAAAACCAATAATGTTTAATGTCATGCATTTATGCAGATTGTTGTTAATCACAACAATGTTTGCCCTACTTGTCCCAAGTGACTCTACTTAAAACAAATATGCTACTTTTTCCAAACCAATTTGGACTAGATGTTCTCTGTTACATTACTTTATCAAGTTTCAAGAGTCTGGATATAGATGTTTATATTGTATAAAAATAAATGGAAGCCAGTGGGAAAAAAAATGCTTTCAAATGTCTGATGCACAGCAGCGTGGTTTACAACATGCTTAGCTGTAATGTAAATTATTTGTGATGTGTAATAAATGGGCTGCAACAGGCAAAAGCATTGCTATGGTCCTTAAAGCACAGTTGACACTGAAGTATTATGAAAAGATGCTTTCTAATATATGTTTGCTTTCTTCTCATCTCAACTCCAGAAAGGAGCAGGGAGAGTCGACCACAAGGTTTGTAACTGCTGTTTCACTGAACATTCCAGGTCTTCCAATATGTTCCATAGGGCTGGGTATCAAACACGTTTTTGGGACTGACTGAGTTTTTTTCCCCAATTTTTATTAAAGCAAAGGTCTTGTGTGGCTTCTTGTGTTTAACTCTTAACACTTAACATTTAAAAGTGTAGCTTCTTTTGTAAAAAAAAAATATATATATAATTTAATTTAAACCTGCATTTATTGTGTTTTGTTGCCTTTAGGGGGCAGTGCAACATTCTGTTAACATAACATTGACATATCACTTTATAAAGTTGGAGTGAATGTGTTAGCAAACAGTTGATTTGTTCTCTACTCTCTTCCGTGCACCACTGTTAATATCTCAGAAACTGAACTTGAAACTTAAGTTCCACTGTCATTGTTTCCTTGCCCTACTTTCAGATAGTTCTATTTTAAAGAGGATTTTTCATTTTTTCATAGTGTCTACTCCTTTCTGTTAGCACAAACACACACACTTTGTGCATTAAAACGGCTGTGACAGCAACATCAACAGTGTATTAAGGAACTAAATCAGCTGATTGATCCACAAAAACAGCTGACTGTGCACCCTGATTAATTTTGAAACAACTCAACCGAAGTGATCACTCACTCCGACCAATGGTGTAACTTTATCACTCACTCATACAGCAACAGACTCTGCGACAGACTTCACGTTATGCTGATTTAAAACAGCTCTGTGTCACGGCAGTGTGGGCATTGTGTGCACATGAACGGTCTTTTAGATTCCCTTCACTGGGGTTCGTTTCGATCTCGACAGACCTCTGCTGCTCCGAGCTCTGTGCGCCACAGAGGGAAGCCAAACACTGTTCATCTGCACACACTGCCCACACAAAGATGACACCGAGCTGGATTAGAAAGTAGTTCCTTAAAGTATCCCTTTAATATAAAAATACTGTAAGTGCATATAATAAGTGCTCAAAAACACTAAATGTTGCTATCTGTACAAAAACTATAAGGTATAGTATCGACACTAGTTTAAAAAATGTTTTAACGATATCCAGCCCTATATGGAGAACAATCCTCATTACAAAGCATAATACACCTAAATACTCCTTTTGCTCCACTTCTGTGTGAACTGCACTGTCACGGAGAGAGTAAAGTTAGGAGGTGTTAAAGGCTGCAGGTGATGAAATGTAGACCTTTTAATAGCCACTTTTACACTAGCACATGACTCATTGTTTTATGTTAACGTTTAGTGCTCTCATCTGTTTCTTTTTTATCACTGGTTCTTCTCTCCAAAAAACACACATACATGCACATGCTGAGGCTCTCAAATACAAGCAACCATACACATACTTACATGCACACTTACTTTTCCCTTTTTTTAATCATCCTTTTGCCTCAGCTATCTATATTATTATATTATTATGCTCTTATTAGAAAGTATGCTTTGTTGGAGCCTGTCTTCATGTTACCAAATGTGCTAATGATATCCTGACAGTAGTTGTTTAGCTAATGCCTTTTTAGTATCACAAGGGGAGGACAGCATGCAGGGGCAGTGAGGGCTGAGTGATGCAATATGTTGTGTTTGCAGTTATGAAACACTAAGTAAACGTTTGTCTGTAAACCACCTGAGCAACCTGTGGTACCGTTTTTCCCTAGAGCCAGGTGTCATATATGAACCATACCACATTGCAAAAGGAAGCAAAAGATTGTGAACAATATATTAAATAAATAACCCATTTGTAGGGAATCAGCCTTGCCTGCACACAGGCGAGCAGACTCCATCTCATGCAATCTTTAGCATGTCTTAAGAACTAGGCAGGAGAGCTCCAGCATCCACCTTTTATATTTTTCTTAGCGAACCACTAACTCTATTTATATCTCCACTGCTGAGCCGTAGAGATTAAAAGCCACATTGTACAGTACAACTAGAGCTGCCTTACTTTTTGTTATTAACTAGATTAAATATATTAATCTTCCAAGTAATATATAACATAAGTGGAGTAATAAACCACAGCTATAGGACAAAAAATTAATGAAAAATAACCAACTTCTGCATCTTCTAAGAGTCTGCAAGTGTCTGTCTAAGGTTACTGGCCTCACACATGGTGACTCAGTCACTTGTTGCCATGGCCCAGCTGAATTCACATAGTTAAATGGGGGGACATGAAGTGCGTGAGTCACCAAATTGCAGCCTTTTCAAATGGTGCTGTAGATGTTCATTTTCCCCCTACTAAGTTCAATTGCCTCTGTTCGGCCACTTGTCAATGTGTCGACAAATGAAAAGCGGCAACTCTGTTATATTGCTTTGTAGCCTTCAAACATTTGGTCGGACAACGGATCATTGCATGTACAGGTTGACTTACTGTAAAGCAGCATGAAAAAAGAAAGTTGTAGAAAGAAGGGTTATATTAAAAAAAGGGCAAGGGGTAAAAGGGGGGAAATCGCTCTGTTTCACCTCAGAAAACATTCAGAGGTAAATACGTTCTCTCGGGTCCTGCATCATGTAACACATCACCATATGTTTATCTCCCCCTGGTTTTTTAGTAAAATTCTTAGTAATAAACAGAAGCTACTGAGGAGGCGCACCACTCGGAAACATAGGTACACAGCATTTCTGCTCCTCTGTTACATGACATTTTTATTTGGGAATGCTGACTAATTCTTGGTGCATGGGTATCTGTAGGAGGTGGTGCGGCCTCAGAGAGGACAGAGTCACTAATATTGCAGGGAGACATCCATCGCCTTTGCAGTAACACACAATCTGCCTTCGTTTGGTCTTTGCCTGAGCAATGTGCTACTCCTGCCTGTTGTGATTTTGGTTTTAACTACATTCTCTCTCTCAATAGTTGTACCAGGTGTCATTGTCAGTAGGAGTATCCCGTGAAATAATGAACATCTGCAATTTTTTTCTCGACTACCAAGTGATCAAAATAATCATACGTCGTAGACCACTATCATTTTTTTTCTTCACGCAGCTCCTGGTCTTACACCTCGACTACATGTCACACTGTGCTCCCCGTATCTCAGATACCTCTATGGTACTCCGGGTCTGGCCACTCAAACACATCATGTGCCTCTATATACACAATCAAAGTCTTTTCTTGTCAACAAATCTTTGTAACTTTGCAGCGCTGCGGAGGGTCTTGCTAGTCCACACAGCATTCCGGCTGATGTAAATCATCACAAGAGTCCTAAATGTGTATTAACTCACAGCTGAACGTAGTTCCCTACAAGGTTGAAGACCAACTAACGCATTGTTGGTTTTGATCCATTAATTCGATTTGCTGACAATAACAAAACTCTAATATGAGCCTCATTCATTGATATCAAACTACTTATCTTCAAAATACAGTACCACTTTTAAATGAGCCATGCCTGACGCTTGTGCACCGCCTTTGCATGCAGTCATTATATATAGCCGCACAATCAGAGAATCAGCCACTTCCTTGCTTTCTTTACACTTCACCGTCCTGTTCCTCCCCCTAAGTAATTTTCATCTATTTTCTTCCATAACCTCACTCTTTCATGGCACTTTACATGGAACTTTTGTTCAAATAATACTATAGCTTTAAATTGGTATTTGTTGTAGGGTATGTAACATATATAATATAAGCACAAATAAAAGTGTAACACCATTTAACCATTTAATATGATAATGTGACATTAAGAGTCAATGTAAATGGGGTCCAATTAAAAAAAAATGTGAACGCATCAAGGCACAAACTACACCACACAGTCGTCAAATGATACCCAACCTGAGCTTGCATTTTGTGTAAAGCACCTGCTTCGATGCTGCAATGCATGCTAGTCTCTATGTTGTCCTGCAGCACTTCACCCTCATATTAGTAGATACAGTTCTGAATGAAGACATATGAAGACATTGTGTAGAAACAGATTTATGACAAAAGTCTTGGATCATTTATAGTGTTTCCCTAAAATGTACATCATTAACACGTCTTTATCTGTCATTCCACCTCTTCATAACATTGTTCCCTTCTTACTCTTCTCCCCACTCCAACTCCCCCTTCTTTTCCACTCTTCATCCTCATTGCACTCCACAGTCAGAAGTTGAGCTTCAAGGACCGGGTGAGGATGGCGAGCCCTCGAGGTCAGAGCATCAAGAACAGGCAGACGTCTTCGGTGAACGACCGACGCTCTCCAGTGGCCGATGCTGGGACAGAGGGCACCAGCCCTGCCAAGGTGCAGAAGAGCTGGAGCTTCAACGACCGCACACGCTTCAGACCCTCGCTCCGCCTTAAGAGCCAGTCGCGCTCCACCACTGATGGTGAGTGACTATGTCGTATCATTATGGATCCTACTTGGTTTCTTGGCAAGACCAACCCTACGAAAAAGCCTGATTGGTGGAGGTTAGGCATTGATCTTGAATAGTTAAAGGTGCAGTAAGCGATGTTGGTTGTTGATATTTGAACTCAACTGCCAAACAAATACAATGAGTGATATATTCTCATCGATCTCTAAGCAAGAAAGCAAATTAAATGTCAAACTGTTCCTTTAAGTCCAAGCATGACATTCCTAAAGCCCCCAGTTTCACTTTGTGTGTTCACTTCAGTGGCCGACTATCCAACCCCCCAGAACTGGCTTTGCCCACAATTACAAGCACCTGAGTGGAGGAATGCTTATGGTTGTTCCTTTCTTTTGGCCTAGCAGTGCCGGCCTGCCAAGCCCTCATGGGTAGCGGCCAATTGGTGTTTGTGATGGGTGGACTGACGGATTGAAATAAGGTGGGGGTGTCTCATGGGGTGTCAGATCCAGCCGGCTGGCTGAGGCGTACTGGTGGAGAGGAATCAATTACCAAGCTAGCCAAAACCAAACCACACTCTGTCTGATTGTTCACTGTTACTGACATGTTGGCTAACTGAGATGTTAGAAATTGGGAAGCATTTCCTTTTCATGATAGGTGAAATAAAAAGTAAACTGTAGATTAATAATCTATGTTTTGTTTGATGGAGCACATCATAAATTAGGTGACACACTATCCCAGTCCCACATTATCTTCTTAATAACCACAGCTTTGACTCTTTGTATCTCACACGCAGACACATACACACACACACACACAGCATTTCGTTACAGTCCAGCTGTTATGGGGAAAAAATTGATACAGCAAAGTTTCTCAATATTTTCTGTGGCAATACTGCATTGATGCACGGACACCAAGTATTGATCTTTTATTATTGGTCAGTTTGTCTGCTTGACAATCCCTTTTGCATCAATCAAACGGAAGTGAGATAAACAAACGCAATGTATGTTTTTACTTTGTAGATAAAACAGAAGTTTGGGGACATTGTTTGAAAAAAGGTAATTGAAATAGGTAATATATTGCAGTGTATTGCAGAATATTGCAATACGTTCAAAATTGCAATAATATCGTATCATGACATTATCGTATTGTAGAACCTCTGGTGATCCCAACACCTGGCTCTGATTCTGTAACCCTCTGCTGACCCACTCGGGGTGTCGAACATAGGAGGCCCATAAACAGAGTTCATTGTCACAGAGTTGTCATATTGTTAGTAATATACCTGCAGATCCACCAGAGTCCTGTTCTTTACTACTAGTCAGCGGTTCCAGACAGCCACTCAAACACAGTTTCTCTTTCATTCTATAAGAACAAAATATCTGTCTGTGTCTTTTATTCTTACTCTCTTACTTATTATCAGCATGTTTGCATGCATCGTTGTAACATGATTGATCCCTAGAACCACAAAAATCCGACTTTGATGAAGTGCATTCGACTTCTGATGACACACACTGTTAGACTGCTAGAATGTAAGATAAGTACTTTTTTTTTAAAGGGGCACTATGCAGTTTTGGCCCTTTCTTTGCTGTTTCTTGCTTTTTCCACGCAGGTTTCGCTAAAGAACTCCCGCTACAGCTTCGGAATAGATATTTGGCAGCTCCTATGCTTATTTGTGTCTGACTCCTTGCTCGGTCAGTTTGCTGTTTCCTCTTTCACCGAAAATGCTTTCCTAGCTTTCTGCTTCTTTTTTTGCCAGCTCAGCCATGTGTGAAAATATCCATCGCTACATTGTTAGCCGGTTCCTGAATGGGCGTATGTGTGCAGTACCAGGAAGCAATTTGTTACATCGCAAGACCTGATATCATGCAATACTTTGTGACGCTGAGACCGGCGACTCGCCAGCCGAAATTTGCAAGGGTGGTTATTCTGCTCACAGGCGCTAGGGGGAAGTGAGACGACCACCATTCAACTCGAAAAAAAGTCATATAACCATTCCAATGACTCCAAAGCTGTTCAGTTAAGGTAAATTAAGCTTAAAAAAACTTCATATTTCCCCTTTAAAAGGCTGCCTTAGATTAATTTGACTGCTATTGTTTGGTTGTTTTCGCTCATTCTGCTGCTTTTGCTGTTTTGCACCTTGTCTTTGTTGCTTTCGTTGCCTTGCCTCGTGTCTTTGCTTTTTTGGCTGTTGGCTTTGCTGCTGATTCTTCTGTTTCTGCTGTGTGTTTTGCTGGGTTTTCTTACCCAATTCTGTGCTCCAAACTAGGGTTGGATTGGATTAGATAGATTAGATAGACTTTATTAATCCCAAATTGGGAAATGTCAGTGCTACAGCAGCGAAATATCAGAGACACAGCACATATATAAATGACATACAATCAATAACAAATAGTATAGAATACAAGTACAACTATAAAAAGGAAAGAATGTACAAACGTACTGTATATAACTTAAATAGTATTAATAAAGATGTATGCAAAACCTGTTTGTGCAAGTTGCAGTGCAGTATTGTGTTGTAAATGAATCTTGTCTAACACTCATTGCCTTCTAGACTCTGTTCTAGGGTTACCTTGTGCTAGGGTTGTTCTGTGCTAGGTTTGCTCTGTGCCTGGGTTACTCTGTGGTAGGGTTGCCCTGTGTTAGGATTGCTCTGTGCTAGGGTTGCTCTGTGCTAGGATTGCTCTGTGCTAGGCTTACCCTGTGCTGGGGTTCCGCTTTGCTAGGGTTCCTCTTTGCTAGGGTTGCTCTATGCTAAGGTTCCTCTTTGCTAGGGTTGCTCTATGCTAGGGTTCCTCTTTGCTAGGGTTCCTCTTTGCTAGGGTTCCTCTATGCTAGGGTTCCTCTATGCTAGGGTTCCTCTTTGCTAGGGTTCCTCTATGCTAGGGTTCCTCTTTGCTAGGGTTCCTCTTTGCTAGGGTTCCTCTTTGCTAGGGTTGCTCTATGCTAGGGTTCCTCTTTGCTAGGGTTCCTCTATGCTAGGGTTCCTCTTTGCTAGGGTTCCTCTTTGCTAGGGTTCCTCTTTGCTAGGGTTGCTCTATGCTAGGGTTCCTCTTTGCTAGGGTTCCTCTATGCTAGGGTTCCTCTTTGCTAGGGTTCCTCTTTGCTAGGGTTCCTCTTTGCTAGGGTTGCTCTATGCTAGGGTTGCTCTATGCTAGGGTTCCTCTTTGCTAGGGTTGCTCTATGCTAGGGTTGCTCTATGCTAGGGTTCCTCTTTGCTAGGGTTGCTCTATGCTACGGTTCCTCTTTGCTAGGGTTCCTCTTTGCTAGGGTTCCTCTTTGCTAGGGTTGCTCTTTGCTAGCGTTGTTTTGTCACTGATTTGCTGCCTATAGTGTGATGTGTGGGGTTGGTAATCTGTGGTTAACAATTCTCCTATGTAGAGCCATCACCACCAGGGGCTTTGTCAACTGATTAGCAAGGGTGGGGCCTACACACCTGTAGTCAGTAATTTATGCAAGATCCAATCAGGCCAGTGTTAAAGTGCCCTATTGTTTAGTTTATAATACCAAGCAATCATGGCAAAAGTTAGAACAGATTCCATAAAAGACTTATAAAATAAAGACATGTTTTTATCTGCTTTGAAAGTATTACTATTTAACGTCCTAAGGAAGTACAAACGCTTCACGATTGGCATCAAACTTCAAGTGTTATATCAATGACTGTTCCCAGATAGTTGTTTTATACTCTGCAATTGAAAGAATTATTGGAAGAATAAAAATGTCCCTGGTGTACAGCCATGCAGGAAAGACTGATCAAATCAGATGCTTTTTTCGGAGCTGGGTGGGAGGAATCTGATTACTGACTGCATGTCAGTTGGGGTTTTCAGACAGTAGTCAGACTAATGCATCACATGTAAATGCAGTCTGAGTCCCTGCCTCACAGTAAACAGATTTTTTTTTTTTGCATTCAAGTAAAATGTAATGGTGACATAAGGTAGAAGTCAGAAGTTTTTGCCTAAGATTTTCCTCACCACTATTGCACTAACTGCTTGCTCTTGGGGGAATTGTTGGGTCTTTGTAAATTATAATGTGGTCTAGACCTACTCTAGTGTCTTGAGATAACTCTTGTTATGATTTTATACTATCGATAAAATTGAAATGAATTGATCAATGAAGAAACAAATAGAACATGTTTCTTCCCAGCAGCAGACTCCAACATGGCGGGGGACGATGGCTTCGATGAGAAAGGCTGTCACTGCGAGATCATGGTGGAGGACTTGGTGCCTTCAGTCAAGGCTGTCATTAGAGCTGTCAGGTGAGTCAAAGCTTCCTTCATTTCAAATAATACTGTATTTGTCTAGCATGCAAATAAACCTTGATTGCAACTCTCTGCCTTCTGGGGCTCTCTTGATTGAACATGCTCCGGGAATTGAAGTGACCAGACAAATATATTTTTTGGTTAGTGCAAGCATTAAAACTGCAAAGCTATGTAAAGTGATAGAGCATGTGTTTTGGCCTAGTCTCACATTGCCAGCCTTATCTCCACAGTGCTTCGGAGTAACGTCTGGCTAGACCCCAGATACATTCTGGGATGTAGAAAAAAATTGCTCTAGGTTGTTTGCATTTCTTTACAATTGTCTAGGGTGGAGCTAAGCTCCGGACACAGTGACAGTGACAGTGCAAAATAGTCTCGGGAAGGAACTTGTTTTGGTGGAACATTTGCACCCTGCAAAAGAAAACACCACGTACAATATTAAACGATGTTAACTGTTCTCACAATACAGTAAAGTGAGATATTTAAATTAGCTGGATACACAGTTAAACGTCATTTGCTCTTACCAGTGTATTGCCGTGTGCAATCCCAGCAGTCGGTCCCAAATCCCTGTTAGATAGCAAATGCCATAACCATATTCTTTGTACATTTTTACAATCATTCCCCGAAAGAACCAAGCAGGCCTGCCTTGTTGCACGATCCCAATTTTCATCAAAACTTGCCATTTTCAGCGTGTAGTTTGCTAGCTCGGAGATTCTGGTTGTTGTTTCCCGTACCGAAGGGATTTTGGGGCAGCAAAAAGAGAGCGGAAGGTGAGGGACATTCGGCATTCTCTATCATAATGAGACTACCTCTCCACTGTTACATATTCCATATGTACGGGGGAGTATCCCCCTGAGGTCAGGTACGTGAATACTTCTTTGAGACACACCGGCTTTATCTATTGACACAAATGTTAACTGCAATATTTAGAAAACTGTCTATCTATGAATGCATTTTAGGTTTTAGCATTCATTGCATAGAAATCCACATCCATCTAATATATAGAGATTTCTTTAGGATGGTTTGTTATTGTTACAATATAAAGTGTTGTACTTATTTTCAGCTCCATGTGTAATAAATGGATGTTAAGTTTTTATGACTTAATTCATGAGGAGAATGTGATTGGCGCAGACCCATAGCCACTTCCCATTAAAGATGGTTTCAGTGTCTCATACTATTTGCCTGATGAAGGTCTAGTACCGAAATGTTGCCATTCAATTGATCTTCCATAGTTGGAACAATTTTGCTCATGTTACATCTAGCATGTTACATTGAATTAAAATCTGATAATTGGTAGGCCGTATGATCACTCTATCAATCCACACCCACACAGTCCTGATGAAGCTCATTTGCTGGGTTTTTGGGAGTTAAAGTCTTACTGTAATAGATAATACCTAAGGTTTTTGGAAAAGTGATTGTTTCTTAATTAATCCAGAAGATTTGATGTTTTGGAGAAATTCAGATTTGAAGCCAGGCTCAGCTGTATTGCTGTCTCTGCTTGCCGCTCCTTTCCTCTCTCCTCAGAAATTCACACATTCGGTCAAATACTCATGAATTTTGCCTCGAGGCTCCACAGCTGCATACAGCACATTCGTAGAGCTGCTTTTGTTTTTGAGTGATAGTTTTACATGCACATCGTTAAAATAAGCAGCCACAACCTCACTGGATGTTTGACAGCATAGTGATTGTTCAGGTGTTCTGACCGTTTGCATTGGTGTGAAGAAACACTTTAAAAAAAACAAGGAAAACAAATGTGCAGCTTGATGTGTTTTCATGAGTCTGTGAAATAGCTCCGCTTTGTACTTACATACATACACATATACACACATACATACATACATACATACATACATACATACATACATACATACATACATACATACATACATACATGCGTACACACATACATGCATACATACATACAGCCTATTTTTTCTTGATGTTAAATAGTTTTAAGTAATAGTTATAAGTAGTATGTGGTACTTATTTCTGCATTTATTGTTAGTTTATTTCACATTAATGTTAAATCTGTTTATGTATGAACCAACAGCCAAGGCAAATTCCTTGTAAGGGTATCTTCTCAATAAATCCTTTTCTGATTCTGATTCAGGGGAGGAAAAACCGACTGTATAAGCGCTCCCCCTGGTGGATAATGTATGAGCTTCGATGTTGTTTGTGCAGGATAATGAAGTTCCATGTAGCCAAGAAGAAGTTTAAGGAGACCCTGCGTCCTTATGATGTCAAGGACGTGATTGAACAGTACTCTGCTGGTCACCTGGACATGCTGTGTCGCATCAAGAGCCTGCAGACCAGGTAGGAATGACAACAGGCCACACACACTGCATGACAACACAGAGTACCCCAAATTCATTTTAAGACTTTTCAAGACGTTTTTAATACCATGAAATTTAAAGCCACCTTCATGGTCATATCTGTGTGGATTCTAAGCCCGAGAAAAGTAAAAGTATTTACCAAGTAACGTTAGCTGAATAAGCATTTTTGTGAATTGTTTGAACTCTGATAACATACAATTAAGTGTAAAAAAGTTTCACATTTAGAGCTGGTATACTATGAAACAAAAAAATACAAAATAAATGAATTAAAAAAAAATTAAAGAAAACCCACACAAAATATTTCTTTATGATGTTACGGAATTTATTAAATCCTAGTGAAAGGACAAGAAAACAAATTGAAGATGAAATTGTAAACAAAATTTAATACAAAACTCAACTACTTTTAAGACCTTATTTTTAGAATATTAAATGTAAGACGTTTTATATACTTTTAAGACCTGACGGGTACCCTGCAACAGCTGACAGAGCTCATTCCCCTTGTCTTTGCTGTTTAACTAGAGATATATGCCCACACTCAGGGCTTTAAATTACCATCTGCCAAAAATAAAAAAAAATTACCTTTTGCGGGGTAACCTTGTACTAGTAGCCAGTTGAGCCGGATGATAAGGAAGCAAACAACTCTGCGTCTGTTTGAATCGGCCGGCTGCAGAAACTGTCAACACGTCTTGTAGAACTAATCCTACATTTCCCATGAAAACTATGTTGTGATGTGGGCTACGTGCCTAGCGTGTGGTGTCGATTACAAGCAACATTGACATGGAGAAGACGAATGGAACAGTGCAAAACAAGCCAGAGGAGCTGAAATCAAAGTAAAGTTAATTAGGAAAAAAAAAAACATGGCGAGTGAAAAATCTGATTGGCTACTAGCTACTAGCCATGGTGGCTGGTGATTCAAGAAGTGAATTTAAAGTCCTTCCCACACTGTACCTGATGTGTCTATATCTTGGTGTGTATGTGTGTGCATGTGTGTATATGTGCACCTGCACTCATACTTTATACATGCATGGGTATATGTGTGTGCTACGCGGGTGTCTGTTTGTTCGTTCTTTGCATTTTTGTGATTTTATCTGTGTGTTTATACATGTGTACCTGTACGTGTGTGTGTGTGTGTTCCTTTGCTTTCCTCACAGGCTGGACATGATAGTAGGCCCACAGCCCCTGAGCAGCCGGGCCAAGACCTTTTCCTCCCCCTCCCTGCCTGTCTATTACAGCCAGGGCAGAAAGAGCGCCACCCAGGGGTCAGAGTAACACCTTAACCTGGAATTGCACTGCTCTTTTCTCACAAACTTTCCTGTCTTTTCCTGTCCTGAATATGAAGTCAGCCACAAACAAAACTCAACTGAAATGCAACATATTGAGTTTAGTTTGGGCATTGGCTGTTTTTATCTGATACAACATTTTGGGGAATTCTGGGAAATTCTGGGGTCGTCATCTGTGTTTGCAACCTCGCTAACACATGTCACACAAGGACACACACACACAGACACACACCATTCGTGCTTGTATTGTCTTCTTCTGCAGTGCTTTAATGGTACCTGATTGAAGAATTAGCGCCACCAACTGTTTATGTCGACACGCTCAACTCCCAATATTCACATAACAGTAGTGGGAAAAAGAAGTGCATTCACTTGCATTTTCTTTTGCTGATTTTCTGAAAATTCTGTTAAAATGTGCATTAAATTTGTATAGAAACCTCATCAGTGTTGGCTAATCACAAAAAACATGATTTGTTGGAATTTCATATGTTTTTTTGTGACATTGCATGTGTCTGGTATGACCACATCAAGTTGCAAACCACATATGTATAAAAACACACATTCAAGAAAGACACTTTTAGATGGGAGTCTAGTTTGGTGTTGGAAGATCTTGTCAAAGCTTCAATAGTTTATTTCTTGAAATTAGTGTGGCATTAAAATTGCATGAAATTGCCTTGACTTATCTCTGCTCTGTGTTAAACTGAACTGTGTTCATTAACAAACAAAACTTTATTACCCTGATTCTGCTGAACCTCACTGGATTGAGCAAGAATAGTGTTTCTGTATGAGCTGAATGAGACAAAGACACTGAACGGGTGCTGTAAAACCAAAGAAATACAAGACTTTATTCAGGATCAACCTCTAAAGTGTTTAATACACAAGAAACACATTTGGGAAACATGCCATCCTTACATGTTTGATCATGTTTCCTCATCCAGTGAGGAAGTCTAACCTCTCATTTGCCTGTATTTGTTGGAAAAGAATTTGTGCTTGGTGTAATCTATAATTCTGTTGCAGTTTCAACCTTCCTTCCTCACTGTGGGCTGACTCGCGGATTTCCACCTTCTTTCATTCTGTCATTAATGTCTTATTGTCCTTGTGTGTGTGTGGGTGGGTGTGGGTGGGTGTGTGTGTGTGGGTGTGTGTTTTGCGTGCGTGTGTTCCAGAGTGGACCAGATCCTCGGGAAAGGCCAGATTCCTCTGGATAAGAAGATTCGGGAGAAGCTGCTGTCTGAAGGAGATATTTTAGAGGACATGAGCATGCTGGGTCGAGTCTGTAAGGTGGAGCGGCAGGTCTGTTTTCTGCTCCTTGTTTTATTTTCTAACAGTTCAGTGTTACAGCAGCAAACGTGGTAACATCACAGTTGCAACAATGCTACGGCTGTTTGTGAAGTAATAGTAGTATGTAACTCCGCCTAAAACCTAAAATGTCACTTTTTTGTGCATAAAACCAAGTGCAACTATGAATAACTATAACTATACCAATGTCTCTTGCAGGAGAGACTGTTGAAATATGTTCCATGATCCCCATATTGAAACAATATTGCGACCAACCCCACCTCTTATGCTACTAGAATAATTAGAAAAATGTGGTAATCACATACAAAACCCTTTTTATTTTTTTTAGTACATTACATCTTTTGTTTAACAAGCTCCCCCCCTGTAAGAGCTAAAATAAGAAAGAAAGAAAAAAGAAAGAAATTATATGACAGTAGCATATGCACAGAACAATGGTACCTCTAGCAAAGGTGATATTAATTAATTAAAAAATAAATAAGAGTTTGCTATCACCCTCCAAGACATGCCTCAGTCCTTTTCCCTTCTGGGATCCTGTCCCGCATTTCCGCTCTGTAAAAGCTCCCAAATGTCTCCTTTTCTTTAATAAATTGGTAAGATGGCTTACAGATTTTCTGATACACCCCCTATTAGTTTTTTCATGGATAAAATTAAATATCACAATTTTTGACCAAATACATTGATGTCGATATTGGTGCTTTCACAAAAAAAGTTAGACTGAGATTTTAGATAAATAATTATCAGTAATGTGGATATAATGACTAAGTGGGTAAAGGCAAATAACAGAACAGTCTAGTAAGTTCAGAGAATGGCATCCCTTCCCAGCCTCTGAACACCCACACAGGTGATTTCAGTTTTTCTGGCGGATTAGACTCTTTTCAGGTTGCAGGTGGGCCGGCGCTTTGATGGGAACTTATTAGGTCACAAATTTTTTCTACCAATAAGGATGACAAAGGTGTCATTTGTCTCTCCCTAACAGGTGCAACAGCACTAACAGGGGATTCTGGAAGATGTCAATCACAGTCTAACCACACCCACACAGTCCTGGGAAGAGGTCTAGTCAGCCACAGTAACTATAAACACCTGTGTGGGTGTTCAGGGCCTTTAAATCCAGGAAAAGACAAAGATATTTCCTTCTTAACAAATAAGCAAAGTATGGACACATTGTACCAGTATACCACTGAACCATATCCACAATTTAAGACTATATCTAGTCTCATATATCAATGTTGATATAATATCAATATATTGCCCAGTCCTAATACATTGTGCCATATTCTTTAGGTGTCTCCATCTTCTAACCTCCTGCCTCCTTATCTCTGCACTCCTCCCTCCCATCCTCCCTTTCTGTCCTCCCAGGTCCAGTCGATCGAGTCGAAGCTCGACTCCCTGCTCGACATCTATCGTCAGGTTTTGCGCAAAGGCTCGTCTTCGGCCCTCACGCTCTCCTCTCTGCCCCTGTTCGAACTGGAGCAAACCTCTGACTACCATTCCTCCGTCTTTAGCAAGGACCTGTCCAGTTCCACCCAGGTCAGCAGTGGTGGAGCGCTTCCCCCCAGCAGCAACTCTCACCCCTCCCAGGGAGGACTCCATCTCATCCTGGCACCGCCCAACGAGCTCAACCTCAACGCCTCCTCTTCAGCCGGCCTCACATCTTCCTCTATGAGCCCGTCTCCGTTGCCTCACCACCACTACCGTCCTCATTATCATCCCCACCACCACCACCACACCCAGGCTCAGGCTCAGGCCACCACGCCTGAAAGTGGGACTGACGAGGCTGTGGGGAACTCTCCACCCGTCCTCACCCCAAACAGTATCAGCAGTGGCGGTGGTGGAGGAGGAGTTGGAGATGGAGGGTTTCCTCTTCTGGCGAGGCTTCCGCCACCGCCCCCTCCGAGCCGGAGTGGGGGCACGAGCAACTTGCCACGAGCCACTTCCGCAGAAGTGTCCCCTGACATGGAGGACTTTTGTGGAGGTTTGGGGATGCAGTTGAAGGGCGGCAGTGCTGGGGAGGACTTTGGCCTCGGTTTGGGGCTGGGCAGACTGGGGCAGAAGCTACAGGGCAGCGCCAACGGCAGGCTGAATACAAAGGATGAGGGCTCCTGGAGGAGACATATGAGCCTGGAGCTGCAGCCCCTGGTGCTGCCTGCCCCCGGCTGCTGCTCTGTCCCCAGCCAAATGGACCGAGGCTTGGGCAAGTCCATGTCGGTGCAGGACCTGATGCAGGCAGCCCCAGGGACTGTCCAGGATGCGCAGCACGGCCACAGCCTCTCATCTCCGAGCCCCAGTACAAGCAGTGACTCGCCCATTGGCTTCCTCAGCTGTAGCCAAGACCCTGGGGGAGGAAGGGGTGGTGGTGGTGGTGGTGGTGGTGGTGGTATAGGCAGGAGTGGTGGAGGTGGATGGGGTGAGGAGGACCTCTTTATCAGCGATAGGGACCTTGAGGCGCAGGGGTTTGACTTCCTGTCACTGGGGGACGCTGAAGGCCACTCCTACTCCTCGGAGCTGCTGAGGACAGAGAGCAGTGTTGGGGCTGGCGCCCGCAGCACCACCCGCGGCCTGGCCAGCGCTCACACAGCCCCAACCTCCGCTGGCAACACCGAATTGCTGAACATGCCGCACGTGCGGCTAAAATAAACTTGCCTATCTTTTCAGAAGGCAAAATAGACTTGCCCTTCTGTAAGTGTGCTTATCTGTTCAGAAGGCACGCAAAATCTCACCTCACTGAGTTTTTAGCCTTTTTGGAGGGGAGTGGGAGGGTGGGAATATAACGGTGGGAAATTTTGTTTTTGTTTCATTTCATGTTGATCCATTTGATAAGAATCACAGTATTTTCATACAGGATGATCACATACAGTATGACGTACCATTGCATGAGTTACTCCTAGTTTTATAGTGTGATTGACAAATCTGAGATAAAAGATGAAGATGTGCACAATTGGAGCACAACCCCCCCAAACCTGAGACTTTGCTATTAAGCTAAGCCAACTAAACTTGGTCCTGAGAAACGGTTGGTTGATACTGTACAGTATGTGATCTTAAGACAGAGCATGAGCATTGCATGTTTTCAGTCAATAGACTGAGATTAGCAAGAAACAGTTTACACTTAAAGCAAACACTTTCTCAAAAACCCCTTATGTCACACAATTTTTGTAAGGAATGGGGGGGGAAATGGGACTTAGTACTTCAGTGTTCCCACATAAAATCCATTTCCTGTCTCTCAAATCACGTGACAAGCTTCCATATTGAAGTAAATGTTACCTCACCACTGCCAAATGTTAAATTCTCGGTTCTTGTCACAATTTTGATTTTATGTCCATAACATTCTGTCCGTTTTAGAAAACTAGATAATCTCTTTAAGATTATATCCTTAAATGATATGAATTACAATCCTTAACCAATGACTTTGGTTGCCCAGTATCTTTTCAAAAATTCTCGACACAAGGGCCATAACAGCATACATGCTAGTTTTGGTTTGAAAACTACAGGTCTTAAATTGTTACCACTTTTTCTGACCATTTCCAAATGAGGGCAATACAGTTTTCGATGTTTTGAATATATTATTTCTGCATTGGTTTGCAATAATGTCCAAACAGTAAATCAATTAGCATACTCCGAGACATGCTTGAGTTATGGAAGATATCACAGTGAACATCAAGTCATTTTTGTCCATTTTTATTATTGTTGTATAGTTATGGGGTTTAAAATCACTGTAAAGAAATTACTTGATTGACTTGAAATAAGCGAGTTTGAAAAGTCTGCTAACTGATTTGCATCATACTGCCAAACAAAAGGCAAAATACTTTCTATGTCTATTTCTATTACTGAAACACAGCATGTTGAGTCCAAACAAAAACTAAAATGTACAGAACACAGCACTGGTGACGTCCTTTCATTTATTTTTTCTTATTTTAGTTAAACTCTGAATTGGTGTGTATCTTAAGCCGGGTCGCTGGTTCAAGTCCCCGTGCGGACCAAATTACAGAGTGTGTATTGGTAGCTGGAGAGATGCCAGTTCACCTCCTGGGCACTGCCAGGTGCTTATGAGCAAGGCACCGTATTCTCCCCCAACCGCTGGTCCAGCTGGCAGCCTACTTACTCTGACATCTCTCCGTTTGTGCATGGCATGTGTGTGTATTTCAGGCCTGTGTGTAGTGATTACAAACAAAAAACATGAAAACATGTAATTTCCCCGCTGGGGATCAATAAACATTATAAATTAAGACATGATTAATTTTATTATTATTATTAAATTATTACCGATGTCACTTCTGCCAACAGCCAACTGTAGAATGAGGTTGAACGCATATACACGCATGTACACACACCTGTATACACACACAGGCAACTGTGACACTACATGTCAATCACGCTGGGGAGGGTCTAAGGTACAGGCCAGTCCAGATGAGAGGAACAAGGAGCAGCAGTTGCTTATTCTCAGACCAATTTTCCCCCGGCCGGTTGGTGTTCCAGCCAATTGTCTAAATCTACGAAGTTCCACTTCTAGGATTGCTGTGGTGCTGATGGGAATTCCACCAGATGTCCATTACCTTCCGCTTTCTGTGTGTCGGAATTTTAAACTCCGGTGAGGACTATGGTTACCTGGTCCTCAGATCCCTGCAGGGTAAATCCAGACAGCTAGCTAGACTATCTGTCCAATCTGGACAGACTAAACCAACTTTTGAACGTCCACCAAAACAAGTTCCTTCCCGAGACTATTTTGCAGAGGCACCATGGCGCCGTCTGGCGCTTAGCACCGCCCAAGACGATTGTGATTGCTTTACAGAAATGCCAATAAACCAGAGCACGTTGTTCTCCCATCCCGGGAATGCTGTGTGGCAATGCGAGACTATCCAGCCGATGACTTGAAACACATTATGAATGTCATTTCGTGGTTTAAAACAGTTTGACGTTTTGTCAGAATATGTGTTTTGCGCAAAGCACTTTTGGTTTTGAAACAGATACTGAAAGAAATCTAACCTCGTATTGCATTTTGCTTTTTGCTACCCAGTTTTTTTTCTTTTTTACCCTAAAGGCAAGATATCTTATTTAAATCATGGTCAATATTTGCTTTTTTTCCCATACAGTGTAATTATGTTTGCTTCCTTGAAGTGGACCCACTGCAGAATGTATTCCTGTTGCATGGTACAGAATCAGGTAAATAATTATAGTGCCACAAGCTGCAGGTAAATACTACCCATAAAGCATCCAAAGCCTAGCAGTACGTCAATATAGACCCATATCAAAGACCCAGATATATTTTCAAAGGAAGTTTGGGGTCAGTTTGCTTTCAGGATGTGGATTTTACTTTCTTTCAGATATTTAAATATATTTTGCATGAAGAGGTTGTCATATGCAAACCTATCTGTAACTGAGAATGATTGACATGACATTAAGACAAATCCCTATACGGTTCAGCCTGATTGCATCAGAAGTAAAAAAAAGACTTCAACATGTGCAGTACATACAGTATATTGGTGCCTTGCTTTTGTGGTACATATTTATCTCCATATCTACAACTTTCTGAAAAGTGCATTATGTCCCTCCGAACAGAAATGGTCGTCTTCATTTTCTCTCCTTGTAAATGTTTTGGCATTTTACGTGGTTTTCTTTAGAGATCCCTTTGCCACTGGGCATAAAAAACAGGCCATTAACATGTCAACATTTGGTCTTGTGTCTTTTAATTTATTTAAATTATGTGCACATATTTACACACTCTAGTAATAGTCCCAGTTAGAGTTATGAAGCCTGTAATGAAATGAAAATGCAAGTGACTTTTATTCTCATTCATCAATAAAGGAAATTCTATAAAGTTTGATTTTTTTTTTTTTTTTTTGCTCTCGTCATTCACTGAACCCACGAGATTCATCAGTGGTTCGGGTTCAGACTTAGCATTGGTACCAGGAACCATGACATACTAAAACATCTTTACTTGTATTAACATGTGCACTTAAATAACAGTGATTAAAGTGCACAAGCTAATGCCATTGGGCCAAAAAGACTTAGACTATAGACTGACATGAATCAGTGGATCATTTTCTTTTGAGCGTCAACACTCTGAATCAGAATGGGATCCATCTGGTCTAGTAACATTTGGAAAATCTAGAAGAGCTGCATGATTAAATCACTTCAGCTATTCTTGGAGGTCTCTAGTGCCCCTGCTCTATGGGCTTCACAGTGCGGAAGCGGTGCAGATCTTGGCTTCATGGCTTCATACACCACTAAGCAACTCTCTTAGGAAGCAACAAGGCTCTGAACTCTGTAATCTGTTGTTTAATGCATCTGTGGATTGCCCCTTTGAAGTGCAATTAGGAGTAATTTATACACATCTAAGAATATACATTTGAATTTACATATATAGACATTTACATGTCTAATTAGTATACAAAAGTGACTTTGATGAGACAAAGCAGTAAGAAGGCTTGGGCGACGCTCAGGTGGCTGTATAACTTTCCATTCAAAGTGGACGTTAGGGAGCTTTTACTGCATATTTCGGAGTTGTTGTATGATGTATTTTGGCATTTTATTGTGAAGAATCCAAGTACAGTGTGTTGACAGCATTGATGTTAATTTGGGCGAATTGTTAATACGGTTAATACCCCTGAAAAAAACCGTGCATAGCTAATTCACCTGTGTTAACTTCTTTCTGCCCGCTCTTGTCAGGACAATTTAAAAAAAGAAAAAAAAAAGTTAATGGTTAAAATGAAAATGCATTAGAAAGGTTTGATGCCATCAACTTAACCGTAACATTATAAGAGACATGAGACAGATATTCTGATGTGAAGGTGTCCGGGCATGGACACAGTCCCGTTGATTCACAATCACCTTTGAATGAAACGTCAAATGATATTGGAGTTGCAGCTTGACCTACAAACAGAAATCCGGCTGCGGGGCGAGTAACTTACCCAGTACTCCGAGAAGCTCTCCACACACATGGGCTTCCCGGGAATTATGTCCACAATGGCAGCATCTCCAGTCTTAAGGTTGTCTTCAAGCCTCCCACAGTGACAGTTAATATTTTCCTTGATCTCTGCGAACTTGCATGCAACTCGGTGTAGACGCACATGTTTTACATCGTTTTGGCCGACCATTCAAACGAATCTGGTAAACGCACTGCCCGAAGACGCACTTTTTTGGAACCCGGTCCCAGGATGAAAAAATTTGAAAACACCACCCTTCCTCTTACCCCGCAACGACGTCTTGTAACAACAATGGCGGACTACATGCTATTATGCTCCTGTGCCACCACACTGAGCAAAAGAGGCTTACGGACAACCGCACAGGCCACATCGGTCCCAGGATCCACCGCGAAGGGCTACCAGGAAGGCAACCAGGAGAGGATTTTGGGCTAGACCAGGAAGAACCAGCAGTTAGTGGGATAACGTTGTCACTAGCGACAAAACTGACAACATGCCTTTTTATGACTTTTTCCAACATACTAAACTAAACTAAAACTAAACTATGATTTCTTTCATCACTTTCCTGATATGCTAAGACTGTTTTGACATACAATACTGACTTTAATCAACATACTATACATGACTTTTTTTGAAATGCTATACTATGACTTTTTGTTATCAATTTTTTGACTTACTATACTAAGACTTTTTATCACTTTTTTAGACATGCTATACTATGACTTTTTTGATCACTTTTTTCGACTTACTAGTCTATGACATTTTATCACTTTTTTTTACATGTTATACTATGACTTTTTTATCACTATGTCGACCTACTATACTATGACTTCTTCGATTTTTCTGTCTTTTTGTCAATTTTTTCAGCATGCTATACTATGACAGTTTATCACCTTTTTCGACATGCTATACTATGACATTTTTATCACTTTTTTTGATATGCTATTCTATGACTTTTTCCGAAATGCTATTTATTACTTTATCAATACTTACTATGTTTTAACATACTATACTATGACTTTTTTATAACTTTTTTCGACATACTATACTATTACTTTTTATAACTTTTTTCAACATACTATACTGTGACTTCTTTTATCACTTTTTTAAACATACTATACTATCACTTTTCATCAGTTTTTTTTGACATAGTATCCTAAAAAAATTTCAATATACTATACTATGACTTTTGTATCACCTTTTTCGACATGCTATACTATGACTTTTTTTATCACTTTTTACTACAAACTATGCTATGACACTTTACTGCTTTTTTCGACATACTATACTATGACTTTTTATCAGTTTTTTTGACATAGTATACTAGAACTTTTTTCGACATACTATGACTTTTTATTACTTTTTCAACATGCTATACTATGACTTTTTATTACTTTTTCAACATGCTATACTATGACTTTTTATTACTTTATAGACATACTATACTATGACTTTTGTATCACCTTTTTTGACATGCTATACCATGACATTTTTATCACTTTTTTTGAAATGCTATTCTATGACTTTTTCCAAAATGCTATATATTACTTTATCAATACTTAACATGACTTTTCTATGACTTTGTTTTTAACATACTATACTATGACTTTTCTTTATAACTTTTTTCGACATACTATACTATTACTTTTTACCGCTTTTTTCGACATACTATACTATGACATTTTATCAGTTTTTTTTGACATAGTATCCTTAAACTTTTTTCAGTATACTATACTATGACTTTTGCATCACCTTTTTTGACATGCTATACTACGACTTTTTTATTACTTTTTTGACATACTATACTTTGACTTTATTAATCACTTTTTTCAACATACTATACTATGACCTTTTTATCACTTTTTTCTACACACTATGCTATGACATTTTTACCGCTTTTTTCGACATACTATACTACGACTTCTTTTAGCATTTTTTTTATATGCTATACTGTGACTTTTTTTCGAAATGCTATATATTACTTATTGTTCAGTGTTTTCAACTTACTATATTATGACTTTTTTATCACTTTTTTAGACATACTATACTATGACTTTTTAATCACTTTATTTGATATGCTATACTATGACTTTTTTCGACATACTATACTATGACTTTTTATCAGTTTTTTGACATAGTATACTAGAACTTTTTTTGACATACTATGACTTTTTATTACTTTTTCAACATGCTATACTATGACTTTTTATTACTTTATAGACATACTATACTTTGACTTTATTCATCACTTTTTTTAACATGCTATAGTGTGACTTTATTTATCACTTTTTATACACTATACTATGACATAATATACTGAATTTTTTCAATATACTATACTTTTTAAAGTTTTTTAACATACTATGAATTTTCACTGTTTTATTCAACATGCTATACTATGATTTATTTAATCATTTTTTCGACATACTATACTATGGCTTTTTTCATCACTTTATTCAACATACTATACTATGGCTTTTTTCATCACTTTTTTCGACATACTATAGTATGGCTTTTTTGACATAATATACTATGGCTTTTTCATCACTTTATTCAAGATATGATACTATGGCTTTTTTATCACTTTTTTGGACACACTATACTATGGCTTTTTTCATCACTTTTTTCAACATACTATACCTTTGTTGACATACTATACTATGGCTTTTTTCATCACTTTTTTTAACATACTATAGTATGTCTTTTTTGACATACTATACTATGTTTTTTTTTTATCACTTTTTTCGACATACTATACTATGGCTTTTCATCACTTTTTTGACATACTATACTATGTTTTTTTTATCACTTTTTTTGACATACTATACTATGGCTTTTTCATCACTTTTTAGACATACTATACTATGGCTTTTATCACTTTTTGACATACTATACTATGGCTTTTTCATCACTTTATTCAACATACTATACTATGGCTTTTGACATACTATACTATGTTTTTTTCATCACTCTTTTGACATACTATACTATGGCTTTTTCATCACTTTTTGACATACTATACTATGGCTTTTTCATCACTTTTTGACATACTATACTATGGCTTTTTCATCACTTTTTTGACATACTATACTATGGCTTTTTCATCACTTTTTTGACATACTATACTATGGCTTTTTGACATACTATACTATGGTTTTTATCACTTTTTGACATACTATACTATGGCTTTTCATCACTTTTTGACATACTATACTATGGCTTTTTATCACTTTTGACATACTATACTATGGCTTTTTCATCACTTTTTGACATACTATGGTTTTTCATCACTTTTTTGACATACTATACTATGGCTTTTTCATCACTTTTCGACATACTATACTATGGCTTTTTATCACTTTTTGACATACTATACTATGGCTTTTTATCACTTTTTCGACATACTATACTATGGCTTTTTCATCACTTTTTGACATACTATACTATGGCTTTTTCATCACTTTTTTGACATACTATACTATGGTTTTTATCACTTTTTCGACATACTATACTATGGCTTTTTCATCACTTTTGACATAATATACTATGGCTTTTTCATCACTTTTTGACATACTATACTATGGCTTTTTCATCACTTTTTGACATACTATACTATGGCTTTTTCATCACTTTTTGACATACTATACTATGGCTTTTCATCACTTTTTCAACATACTATACTATGGCTTTTTGACATACTATACTATGGTTTTTTCATCACTTTTTGACATACTATGGCTTTTTATCACTTTTTGACATACTATACTATGGCTTATCACTTTTTTGACATACTATACTATGGCTTTTTCATCACTTTTTTGACATACTATACTATGGCTTTTTCATCACTTTTTGACATACTATACTATGGCTTTTTCATCACTTTTTGACATACTATACTATGTTTTTATCACTTTTTCGACATGCTATACTATGGCTTTTTCATCACTTTTTGACATACTATACTATGGCTTTTTCATCACTTTTTTGACATACTATACTATGGCTTTTTATCACTTTTTCAACATACTATACTATGGCTTTTTGACATACTATACTATGGTTTTCATCACTCTTTTGACATACTATACTATGGCTTTTTATCACTTTTTGACATACTATACTATGGCTTTTTCATCACTTTTTGACATACTATACTATGGCTTTATCACTTTTTGACATACTATACTATGGCTTTTTCATCACTTTTTGACATACTATACTATGGCTTTTTCATCACTTTTTGACATACTATACTATGGCTTTTTCATCACTTTTTGACATACTATACTATGGTTTTTTATCACTTTTTCGACATACTATACTATGGCTTTTTCATCACTTTTTGACATACTATACTATGGCTTTTTCATCACTTTTGACATACTATACTATGGCTTTTTCATCACTTTTTGACATACTATACTATGGCTTTTTCATCACTTTTGACATACTATACTATGGTTTTTTTATCACTTTTTCGACATACTATACTATGGCTTTTTCATCACTTTTTGACATACTATACTATGGCTTTTTTCATCACTTTTGACATACTATACTATGGCTTTTTCATCACTTTTTGACATACTATACTATGGCTTTATCACTTTTTGACATACTATACTATGGCTTTATCACTTTTTCAACATACTATACTATGGCTTTTCATCACTTTTTTGACATACTATACTATATTTTTCATCACTTTTTGACATACTATACTATGGCTTTTTCATCACTTTTGACATACTATACTATGGCTTTTTCATCACTTTTTGACATACTATACTATGGCTTTTTATCACTTTTTGACATACTATAATATATTTTTATCACTTTTTTCAACATACTATACTATGGCTTTTTTCATCACTTTTGACATACTATACTATGGCTTTTCATCACTTTTTGACATACTATACTATGGCTTTTATCACTTTATTCAACATACTATACTATGGCTTTTTTGACATACTATGCTATGGTTTTTTTCATAACTCTTTTTGACATACTATACTATGGCTTTTTTATCACTTTTTTGACATACTATACTATGGCTTTTTCATCACTTTTTTGACATACTATGGTTTTTTTATCACTTTTTTCGACATACTATACTATGGCTTTTTTCATCACTTTTTTCGACATACTATATTATGGCTTTTTTTATCACTTTTTGACATACTATACTATGGCTTTTTTCATCACTTTTTGACATACTATACTATGGTTTTTATCACTTTTTCGACATACTATACTATGGCTTTTTCATCACTTTTTGACATACTATACTATGGCTTTTTTCATCACTTTTTGACATAATATACTATGGCTTTCATCACTTTTTTGACATACTATACTATGGCTTTTATCACTTTTTGTGACATACTATAATATCTTTTTATCACTTTTTGACATACTATAATATGTCTTTTTATCACTTTTTCAACATACTATACTATGGCTTTTTGACATACTATACTATGGTTTTTCATAACTCTTTTTGACATACTATACTATGGCTTTTATCACTTTTTGACATACTATACTATGGCTTTTTTATCACTTTTTGACATACTATACTATGGCTTTTTTATCACTTTTTTGATATACTATACTATGGCTTTTATCACTTTTTGACATACTATACTATGGCTTTTATCACTTTTTGACATACTATACTATGGTTTTTATCACTTTTTGACATACTATACTATGGCTTTTTCATCACTTTTTGACATACTATACTATGGCTTTTTTCATCACTTTTGACATACTATACTATGGTTTTTTTATCACTTTTTTCGACATACTATACTATGGCTTTTTCATCACTTTTAACATACTATACTATGGCTTTTTCATCACTTTTGACATACTATACTATGTTTTTTTATCACTTTTTCACATGCTATACTATGGCTTTTTTCATCACTTTTTGACATACTATACTATGGCTTTTTCATCACTTTTTGACATACTATACTATGGCTTTTTCATCACTTTTTGACATACTATACTATGGCTTTTTCATCCTTTTTTTGACATACTATACTATGGCTTTTTCCATCACTTTTTTGACATACTATACTATGGCTTTTTCATCACTTTTTGACATACTATACTATGGCTTTTTCATCACTTTTTGACATACTATACTATGGCTTTTTTCATCACTTTTGACATACTATACTATGGCTTTTTCATCACTTTTTTATAATATACTATGGCTTTTTCATCACTTTTTTGACATACTATACTATGGCTTTTTTATCACTTTTTGACATACTATACTATGGCTTTTTCATCACTTTTTGACATACTATACTATGGCTTTTTCATCACTTTTTGACATACTATACTATGGCTTTTTTATCACTTTTGACATACTATACTATGGCTTTTTTCATCACTTTTTGACATACTATACTATGGCTTTTTATCACTTTTTGACATACTATACTATGGCTTTTTCATCACTTTTTGACATACTATACTATGGCTTTTTCATCACTTTTGACATACTATACTATGGCTTTTTCATCACTTTTTTGACATACTATACTATGGCTTTTTATCACTTTTTGACATACTATACTATGGCTTTTTCATCACTTTTTGACATACTATACTATGGTTTTTTATCACTTTTTGACATACTATACTATGGCTTTTTTTCATCACTTTTTGACATACTATACTATGGCTTTTTCATCACTTTTTTGACATACTATACTATGGCTTTTTCATCACTTTTTTGACATACTATACTATGGCTTTTTTTATCACTTTTTGACATACTATACTATGGCTTTTTCATCACTTTTTTCGACATACTATAGTATGGCTTTTTTGACATACTATACTATGGTTCTTTTATCACTTTATTCAACATACTATACTATGGCTTTTTTGACATACTATGCTATGGTTTTTTTCATAACTCTTTTTGACATACTATACTATGGCTTTTTATCACTTTTTTGACATACTATACTATGGCTTTTATCACTTTTTTGACATACTATGGTTTTTATCACTTTTCGACATACTATACTATGGCTTTTTCATCACTTTTTTGACATACTATACTATGGCTTTTTTATCACTTTTTGACATACTATACTATGGCTTTTCATCACTTTTTGACATACTATACTATGGTTTTATCACTTTTTGACATACTATACTATGGCTTTTTTTCACTTTTTGACATAATATACTATGGCTTTTTTATCACTTTTTGACATACTATACTATGGCTTTTTATCACTTTATTCAACATACTATACTATGGCTTTTTTGACATACTATACTATGGCTTTTTTCATCACTTTTTTGACATACTATACTATGGCTTTTTTATCACTTTTTGACATACTATACTATGGCTTTTTTCATCACTTTTGACATACTATACTATGGTTTTTTTATCACTTTTTTGATACTATACTATGGCTTTTTTCATCACTTTTTGACATACTATACTATGGCTTTTTCATCACTTTTTGACATACTATACTATGGCTTTTTTCATCACTTTTTTGACATACTATACTATGGTTTTATCACTTTTTGACATACTATACTATGGCTTTTTTCATCACTTTTTGACATACTATACTATGGCTTTTTCATCACTTTTTGACATACTATACTATGGCTTTTTCATCACTTTTGACATACTATACTATGGCTTTTTCACTTTTTGACATACTATACTATGGCTTTTTTCATCACTTTTTGACATACTATACTATGGCTTTTTCATCACTTTTTGACATACTATACTATGGCTTTTTCATCACTTTTTGACATACTATACTATGGCTTTTTCATCACTTTTTTGACATACTATACTATGGCTTTTTCATCACTTTTTGACATACTATACTATGGCTTTTTCATCACTTTTTGACATACTATACTATGGCTTTTTCATCACTTTTGACATACTATACTATGGCTTTTTATCACTTTTGACATACTATACTATGGCTTTTTCATCACTTTTGACATACTATACTATGGTTTTATCACTTTTTTGACATACTATACTATGGCTTTTTCATCACTTTTTGACATAATATACTATGGCTTTTTCATCACTTTTTACATACTATACTATGGCTTTTTCATCCTTTTTGACATACTATACTATGGCTTTTTTATCACTTTTTGACATAATATACTATGGCTTTTTCATCACTTTTTGACATACTATACTATGGCTTTTTATCACTTTTTGACATACTATAATATGGCCACATCCTTTATTCAATACTATACTGGCTTTTTGACATACTATACTATGGTTTTTTCATAACTTTTTTGACATACTATACTATAGGCTTTTTTATCCTTTTTGACATACTATACTATGGCTTTTTATCACTTTTTTGACATACTATGGTTTTATCACTTTTTCGACATACTATACTATGGCTTTTTCATCACTTTTTGACATACTATATTAATACTATCCTTTTGACATACTATACTATGGCTTTTTTCATCACTTTTTTGACATACTATACTATGGTTTTTTTATCACTTTTTTCGACATACTATACTATGGCTTTTTTCATCACTTTTTTGACATAATATACTATGGCTTTTTTATCACTTTTTGTGACATAGTATAATATGGCTTTTTTATCACTTTATTCAACATACTATACTATGGCTTTTTTGACATACTATGCTATGGTTTTTTCATAACTTTTTGACATACTATACTATGGCTTTTATCACTTTTTGACATACTATACTATGGCTTTTTTCATCACTTTTTGACATACTATACTATGGTTTTTATCACTTTTTCGACATACTATACTATGGCTTTTTTCATCACTTTTTTGACATACTATACTATGGCTTTTTCATCACTTTTTGACATAATATACTATGGCTTTTTCATCATTTGATAGCACTATACTATGGCTTTTTATCACTTTTTTGATATACTATACTGTATTTTTCATCACTTGACACATAATATACTATGGCTTTTTCATCACTTTTGACATACTATACTATGGCTTTTTCATCACTTTTTGACATACTATACTATGTTTTTTTATCACTTTTTAGACATGCTATACTGTGGCTTTTATCCTTTTTTTGACATACTATACTATGGCTTTTTCATCCTTTTTTGACATACTATGCTATGACACTTTATCACTTTTTGACATACTATACTATGTTTTTTTATCACTTTTTGACATACTATACTATAGGCACTTTTTCATCCTTGCATTATATACTGGCTTTTTCATCACTTTTTGACATACTATACTATGGCTTTTCATCACTTTTTGACATAATATACTATGGCTTCATCACTTTTGACTATAATACTATGGCTTTTTTCATCACACGACATACTATACTATGGTACTTTCATCACTTTTTCGACATATACTATACTATGGCTTTTTATCACACTTTATATATACTATCATACTTTTCATCACTTTTTTGACATACTATACTATGGCTTTTTAATCACTTTTTGTGACATACTATACTATGGCTTTCATCACTTTAATTCAACATGCTATACTATGGCTTTGACATACTATACTATGGTTTTTCATAACTCTTTTGACATACTATACTATGGCTTTTTATCACTTTTTGACATACTATACTATGGCTTTTTCACATCACTTTTTGACATACACTATACTATGTTTTTTTTTATCACTTTTTGACATACTATACTATTTTTCATCACTTTTTGACATACTATACTATGGCTTTTTCATCACTTTTTGACATACTATACTATGGCTTTTTATCACTTTTTGACATACTATACTATGTTTTTTATCACTTTTTTAGACATGCTATACTGGCTTTTTCATCACTTTTTGACATACTATACTAGGCTTTTTCATCCTTTTGACATGCTAATACTATGGCTTTTCATCCCTTTTGACATAATATACTATACTTTTTCATCACTTTTTTTGACATACTATACTATGGCTTTTTCATCACTTTTTGACATACTATACTATGGCTTTTTATCACTTTTTGTGACATAGTATAATGTAAACACACATCACTTTATTCAACATACTATACTATGACTTTTTGACATACTATACTATGGTTTTTTCATAACTCTTTTTGACATACTATACTATGGCTTTTTATCACTTTTTGACATACTATACTATGGCTTTTATCACTTTTGACATACTATACTATGGCTTTTTTATCACTTTTTCGACATACTATACT
>JABXJD010002119.1:0-61612 GCA_013375575.1 Percina caprodes
AATTTCCTTTGTGGATCAATAAAGTATTTCTGATCCCTATTCATTTTAAATAATCTCTTGACACCGGGACCAATATTGGTTGCTGAGCGATAAAGAAATGACAACATTAGACATTATGGCACAGACATTTTGCATGCTGTTTTCTTATTGGCTCACTGACGCTGATGGAATTTACTCCTTAAGTATTGAAATTGGGTATTGTATGACGAGGCATTTTGTCGATACTCTGTAGTTTAGAGGCAATTCGGTCAGTGCCTAAAAAGTATCTAATTCGGTACCCAGCCTGAACTATTACTACATATGTACATCTGTAGGCCTATGTCATGGTGACACCCTGTCCATCTCTTTCTATTCTTGCATTACGGCACATTTCGCACCGACCGCCCAAGTCATACATCTTCTGTGGTATGAACCGAGCAAATTGGTTTATTTCTTTTGACTAATGACGTTTCTGGGAAGTACAAGTTAACCTTGATTCTCTCATCTCATCAGTTTGTCTTTGAGTGTCTTTGAGTGTCACAAAAGCAGCTGCATGCCGTTAAGCCATTTCCACTAACATGCTCAGGGAAATGAGTATATGCCAATTTCAAAATTATCCCTCAATGCAAATCAAACCAGCTATTAGGCTAACTGAAATAAAACCATGCCAATCTCTATGTATGGTGAAGAGTATGTGATGATGTGGGGGGGCTATTTTAATTCCAAAGGCCAGGGGAACTTTATCAGGATGCATAGTATCCTGATCCATTAAATAACTGGCCTTTAAAAATAAAGATCTGCCTGGCTTTATGGGAATTTAACATAGGGGGGTGTATACTCATGCCCTCTGTATATTAAGGAAGAACATTTATTTATTTATGATACATTATTCATTCATAAAAACAATTGTATGATGTATGATGTATGCATTACATCCCCCTCAATTGCGTTGACCAAGGAGGGTATGCTTCAAAAATACAATATTTTTCGAGTACCCCTTTTAAAACTAAAATGGTTCTGATGGTCAAGAAAAGCTGACAGAAACTAGAACATATTTGGTTCTTACTTTAATTCCGGGAAAGCAACAATGTCCAAGTAGGACATTTAAGAAAAAGTGGGTGATGAAACTGAAAGTTGTGCTCTGCCATACGTATAGCACTTCAGTCAGAGCAATTACAGATAAAATAAAAAGACAAACATTCAATGTGCCTCCATTTCACCTCTGTCAGCCGGGCATCTCAGAGGTCCTCATTAGATTTCATGTCCACTGCCTTAACCACTCAGCCATCACAGCTCCCATTCTCTTCCCTTTCCTCTTTGCCATTATTAATACCATCATTCTCTCTGTTTTCTCTGTTAGTCCTTTTTCCAGCCACGTCTCCTCTTTCTTTTCAACATTTCCTGAAGTTCCTTATTTTGCTATCCCTGCATCTAATTTGGTTCATTAGTGTCACATTTTTCCCCCCCCTGGCTGTTCCACTTTTTCTGTATTATCTGCTTTTTTTCCCCACTCTTCTCTATTGACCCTTCTGTCCCTCCGTCTTGTTAGAAAAGGCTTTGAAGATTTGCCTCACGCTGGTTTGGTTTTTAAGCCCACACATCAAACAGCTTTAACCTGTTTGTACTCAATTACTTGGAGTGTGTTAGATTTGTTTTCCCTAAATCCAGTGCGGGAAGCTCCCGCCTGCAATTGCCTAAGCCCACCTGCTGTACAGCAACCCCGTCATCCAATGCAATTATGTTAAAAGATGTGGAAAGCCTTGAGATATTAGCTTCTGTGCTGTTCGTCTGTAGGAATAGCTGCTGTACAAAAAAATAAAACCATTCAGGAAATAGATCTGTCTTTATTGAGCTGTCACTATGATGTTTCACTGGTACAGACTTTACTTTATAGCTGAAGTTGTTTGCTGCAGAGTTGGGGACTTGAGTTTGGGAGTCGCCAAGCTTTTCCCAGACACAGTGAATTCAGATTTGACTTGAGGCTCGTCTTCAAAAGACTTCAGACTCGGCCTCGAGATGCCGGACTCGTGAACAATCTTTATTTTTAGGAAACGTCTGTAACATATCTTCTGCACACGGTGACGTGTGAGAGAAGACAACAAACATGCTGACCACACCGCTGCTGTGCTATTCTTTAAAAACTTTATACAACAAGGCCCAGACAAAAGGATGAATGAACAACATGTGGACTCTAGCTCAAAGACTTCAAATATGACTGGGACTCTAGCTCAGAGACATGAGACTTGACTTGGATCTTAGCTCAAAGACTTCAGATTGGACTTGGATCCTAGCTCAGAGACTTCAGATATGACTTGGACTCTAGCTCAAAAACTTAAGACTTGACTTGAATCCTAGCTCAGAGACTTCAGATTTGACTTGGACTAGCTCAAAGACTTGAGACTTGACTTAGATCCTAGCTCAGAGACTTCAGATTTGACTTGGACTCTAGCTAAAAGACTTGAAACTTGACTTGGACTCTAACTCAAAGATTTGAGGCTTGACTTGGATCCTAGCTCAGAGACTTCAGCTTTGACTTGGACTCTAACTCAGAGACTTGAGACTTGACTTGGGCTCTAGCTCAGAGACTTGAGACTTGACTTGGACTCTAGCTCGGAGACTTGAGACATGACTTGGATCCTAGCTCATAGACTTTAGAAAAAGTCTTTTTTAAAAAGACTTTTAAAAATGAGCATAATACGAGGTCTTTAAATGACATGTGGGACAAGAATGGGACTTGAACCCGGTCTTGTGTTGTTTGACCCATCCATTGCCCCAACCTGCCTCCTCTCATACTACTCGTTACCCTTCATACTACATCAGCTTACTTATCTTGTCATGGCTGTACGGTGGCATTGGTGGTTGTCCTTTTGCCTTGCTTTGCCACATAAAACTAATTCCTCCATAGTTACAGTGTATGACAAATCAGGTGATTCTGTTTTTGCGGATTAAAACAGCTTTTCCTGTTCCCCGTAGCCTTATGTTGTCAGCTCCTCACAGCGCCCCTGGCAACACATTAACCATTAATGCTCTTTACCCGCATGCCAACCATATTCACTATACATATTAAATGACATTTGCTGCAGTCACATATTCATTACTGCTGTTTGTATGTAATAAATGAGGAGAAAGCACTCAGTTGCAGTTTAATTGTGGCATGCCACTGCTGGGTTAGTATAAAATTAAACCATTACTCACTAGCGTGAAATCTATTCCCAGCATAATCCTTACAGAAAGGAACATTATTTTAAAAGAGGCTAAGCATTTAGAATCTAAATATTACTGAATGGTTTTGACTCTTCTCCTCAGCTTTCTTACTTTTTTACACACGACTTGTGAGGATGTAAGATTGTTCCAAGGTCACACAAGCATCTTAAAAGGTCCCATGACATGAAAATTTCACTAGAAATGGCGATAGCTGTAAACCGAGCCCTGGGTATCCTGCTCTGCCTTTGAGAAAATGAAAGCTCAGATGGGCTGATCTGGAATCTTGCCCCTTATGAGGTCATAAGGAGCAAGGTTACCTCCGCTTTCTCTGCTTTGCCCGCCCAGAGAATTTGGCACACCCAGAGAGACATCATGGCTTTCAAATGAGCAAAAGGGGCAGTTGGTCAAGGCCACCCCCCCAGCCTCCACCTTGCCCCCCCCCTCTCCTCCTCAAAAGCTACAGACTCAGAAATGGCACATACTAAGGAAAGCTCATTGTGGAACTGGCTCTAGTGTCGGGAATTCTGTACCAAGGCTGAATTTTGGGATAGAGACTTCAGATACAGTATTAGGGGACCACTAAGGTCTATATAAAAGAGACATCAGATACAGTATTAGGACCACTAAGGTCTATTTAAAGAGACATCAGATACAGTATTAGGGACCACTAAGGTCTATATAAGAGACTTCAGATACAGTATTAGGGGACCACTAAGGTCTATATAAAAGAGACTTCAGATACAGTATTAGGGGACCACTAAGGTCTATATAAAAGAGACTTCAGATACAGTATTAGGGGACCACTAAGGTCTATATAAAAGAGACTTCAGATACAGTATTAGGGGACCACTAAGGTCTGTATAAAAGCATCCAAAGAGCACCATGTCATGGGACCTTTAATAAACAAAAACACCATATCTTTGTTGTACTGCACATTGCTGCAGCTCCTCTTTTCACCCTGTGTGTTGAGCTCTCTGTTTGGGCTTTTCCACTTTTTAACCTATAACATGCACAAAAAATAACAAAGGAAGGAATAAAGGAAAGGGAAAAAGCCAAAAGCATAATATGAGCCTTTGAAGATAATTTTTGGTTGACTTGATATGACTTAGCATGACACAACATTAATACCCAGAGTGCACAGGTAAATGCAGTCTGTCTTATTTTGCTGCGATTAGGCTGAAGCAGTCAGCTCAGTGAAGTCTCCATTAAAGATATGGCAAAAATTGGTTTGCACGTCACAGCTCGTCCTACTTTTTTCATTCTGCGCTTTGTCAGAAAACAAAGCTGGTATAGTTAATATATAAGTGGGCCAATGTGCTGCTAGCGCTGGAGGAAATGAGATTACCCATGTTAAAAATAGAAAAGGACACTGAAGGCAGACATATCAGGAAGCAACACTTTCTTATTTACAATTTTGACATGGTAAGTTTGGCATTTATTGACTGGACAACCGGAGGAAAGTAAGGGAAGATTGTGTCTTTTTTTCTTTGTTGAGGAGAGGGTCACACAACTTTTGCATTCATGAAAACAGCAAAATTCCAAAGTGGCTTGCATGGTGTAGATTTTTCCATGTAGCTCCATGTAGCTGTCAGTCTCGGCCGAGTCGGGTGTGGCTGCAACCCGGAGACAGAATGAGACAGAATGGCATGAGACAGGAGTCTCATGGCCTACTGACGTGTCAGTGCAGCAGACGGTGCCCGAACGATCACGATTCCCAAGCTGTGATGTATGAAATAATGATGTGTAGAAACTGTCTAATTAAAAGAGTTGCTTAATCATACTGTGGTCTAAATGTGCATGTCGATAGTTCCAGTACATCCACATTTTACATTAGCTAATTTAAACTCTGAGTTATCTGATCATCTGCTTGTGATTTGAAGTTTTTTACCCATCTTGTGCATGTATTTCAATGGGATCATAAAATAAACATGTTTTTTGAGGAACTTGGAATATTAATTGCAAACAACTTTTCATTACAATGATATTGCAAGAAAACAACCACACGGGTCATTTTTGACCCACTTATGCATCGATGGGTTAATGTGGTAAAGTCTTGTAGCTTTGTAGCTAGCACCATTGGATTCCCAACATTCTAGCTTATTCAGTAGCCAATATATTACAAATTAAAGTTTTACTGCGGCCATTTAAAGAAAATTCAATATGGCTGCCACATAGACATCTGGGCAAATGCAAACATTGATTTTCTGACTCCTTATACAATAACCTTTCCAAAAATGTATAGTTTGGCAAATCCCCCAAAAAATTCCCGCAAAGGTATACAGTGAACCTGATTATATATTGAGTTTTTAGTATCTGTATATTTTTTGTTGTATGTTTATTCGTGCCCCCTCCGAAAAGCTTTTAATAGCTAAAAAATAAAACACGAAATTTCCAAGAATTCCTCCTGAGGGCAACACATTTAATGGCAATCTACGGACTCATGTCTAAAGGAAAGAAGTCAAGATGGGGTTGATGCTTTTACCATTTTTCGGCTGTTTTTTTGTCTTGATTTTTAATCCACCTGCTGCAGTCCAAACTGTGATTTGAGCCCAAAAGAGGACGTTCACATGTTACAACTGAACAGATCCAACAACCTAATTACTCATTCATTGAAGGCAGAATGGGTTCTGTGTGTGACGTTATGTAGACCAGACCTTCCTCCACAGCGCCAGGGAGGAGGGTCTGGCTAGTCCACACAGCATTCTGGGCAGGTAGAGTGTGATCTGGTTTATTGGCATTTATTTAAACCAATGACAATTGTATTGGTTGGTGCTAAGCGCGGACGGAGCCCTGGTGCCGCTGCAACATAGCCTAGGGAAGGAATTTGTTTTGGTGGACCATGTGTACATTCAAAAATAGCTTAAGTCGTGCAACAGAAAACTCAGATTGGACAGATGGTCTAGCTAGCTGTGTGGATTTACCCTGCAGAGATCCGAGGAGCATAGATCCACGGAGTTTAGAATTACAACACAAAGAAACCGGAAGGTGACGGCCATCCCACCTGAAATAAGGGACCATCCGGCGGAATTTCCGGCAACAACGCAACAATCCTGGAAATGAAATGTCACAGATACATACTAGCATGTATATAATTCCTGCTGTTTGCCTCATTCTGGATATTCATATTGTTGGCTTGTAAGGAAATCATGTACCATAAATACACCAGCTACTAAATATAAGGCAGATGTAATGTTATCTTTAGAAGTAAAAGCCATTCTATCACTGAAGCCCATCCCTCCCTGTGTGTTTCTCTGCAGATGGGAGGCACCATGTACAACACGGGAAGCATGTGTCTCTGCGGAGACAAAGCCCACCTGGTGAACATCTCAGGGGGGCCGCTGGGTTACAGCTACAGGCTGGAGGAGGTCCGCCTCCACTTTGGGAGCGAGGACTCCCAGGGTTCAGAGCACCTGCTCAATGGACAGGGCTTTCCTGGAGAGGTGAGGATATACACATAAAGTATTTATAATATAAAAACAGGACAGAGGATGACACACATACACACAGACAAACGCACAAACACACAGACAGACTTAAGTACAGTTCTTGAGTAAATGTACTTCCATTCCACCACTGATACATAAGATAATTGCAGATAGCAGACATTGGCAAGCTGAATAACTACATGATTGTTATCTGAGATCAACATAAAACGGAATAATACACACACAACGACATCACATAGTGAGTTCTAAAAGTCCTCTCGGTTTAGGTTGTCTCTAAAAGTATTTATGGTATTTCAACTGTTCTTCCTGCTTTGGTATCATGTAGATATTCATATCCACTCAGACATGTGCCATATCCCACGAATTCTCAAAGAAGTCGGACGCAGATCACTCAAATATGAAGCTCCTTTCGTTTGGAATACTCTTCCTTTGTGTCTGAGATCTATAACCAGCTGCTTCAGGACATCTGTATTTTCTTAAAACAAGCTGTTTAAGCTTTCAATTTGCACGTACCTAACATTTGTTCTGTTTATTTTTGTTGAAGACAAACTGCTTCAATCGCTCTTTATTCTGATGGAATTGATTTATTACGCGGTTGTAGTTATATCTAATTTTTTTGTACAGCGGCTGGGATTGTGGGTGACAGAGGTTGTCTGTATCTGTATGCTTGTAGTGTAATTGTTTGTTATGTAACGCTCTTCTATCTGAATGTGTTCATAATTATGTGTTTGTGTTCATAGGACGCCCTGGAAAATGAGATGCTATGTCTCAAGGGGCTTGCCTTCCAATAAATTCTAATTCATCTCTCATTAAGAGGGAAACATTTCATGTGTGAGCTATATCAAAGCTTGTTATCCACCTTGGAATGAATCCAGACCTGCTTGTCGAAATAGGATGAGCCAGTGTTTCCTTGTTGTCTGTGTGCAGATTCCCTGATCGTCTCTTTTTTAAAACTAGTTTGTTTTGTAAATCAACTCCGTCCAGAGAGACACGCAGATATTTAAAAGAAAGCTGAAGGCTTTTGAGATGCGTCTCCCTCTTGTTTTTAGCAAGGAATCTCATTGGTCGAATCAAGGAACAACAACTGTCTGCTAGCAGAATGTAGAAGACAATCAACCTGGGCTAAATACTCTGACTATAACCTTTCTGAAAACAGTGGAGTTGTATGTGAAAACTTTCAACAGCCGTGCGTCCCATGCAGCCCACATATACAACAGCCCACCAGGAAATCTCCCGGTACTCCCGTTGGCCAATCCATGCCTCAAATGTAGCTTGTAATGCTGTTTGTCATGGCGTCCCTCTTTCAGGTCCAGCTGATCCATTACAACCAGGATCTGTATGCCAACTACACTGAGGCCGCCAAGAGCCCCAACGGCATCGCTGTGGTCTCCATCTTCATAAAGGTCAGCATGTGCTTCTGGGAGTACACTGAAACAAAATGAAGGACCAATTAAGAAACAATTACATTTCAAAAAGAGCTTATCAGCTGTTTTAGAAACTCATAAGGTAGATTTAAAAGATAACCTCATAGTTGCAGATTATGGATTTTCATTATACTAAAACTAATAAAACAGTGACTGCCCACTTTTTGAACAGCTCTGGTTCAGGAAGTAATTTTTCCGTTCAGTATGTCTCCATTTACATTTCTTCAAATGCTTATATAATGAGTTTTAAGCTTGGAACCAAGCCACCCAGCTATGAGATGAATCGTGACCATGAAACATTTTATGCGGCACAACAAAAAAATGACACCAAAAAAGGCAATGGTACAAGACTGTATACGAAACGATCATAGACTTCAGTGGTAGCAGCTCGCTGAGTCTTGCTCTAGCCGTTAAACGTTTCCATGGTAACAGCGAGTTTCACAAATTACAGATGTCTCTGCTACGCTTAGGATTGTGGGTAGTGTAGTATGTCTTTATAAGATTGTATAGAAAACATGTTTTTCTTTAAACAAGGTTGATCTTCAACTGACTTCTGTCTTCTACTGTGTCCCTTGGATGGTTTAGACCAGGGACCTTCAACAGGGGGTCCTCAGAGTCAGTGCAGGGGGGCCTCAATATTATTGTTAATATTTAACAATAGTTTTTAGATACATTTTATAAAATATAAATCCCCACTGAGGACAGGCCTGTTGGTAGTCGCCATCCACAGATACATTACATGTCATTTAGCTGACACTTTTAGCCAAAGTGACTCACAATTGTTGCTTCATCTCATTCTTAGTTAAGGGGTCTATGGCTTAAAAAATGTTGAAGATCCCTTGTTTAGACATCATGGCTAATAATCAAAATTCTTATGAATAAAATGAATGAGATTTTTTTTTCCCGGAACCACACTGTTGAGCTCTATTGCCGTCCAGGAAACAAAAAAGTTCACTGTTTCAATCCTTAGGACACTTGCTAAATGTGTTTTACTGCAGTGTGCAGTGTCCGTGTGTGTGTGTGTGTGTGTGTGTGTGTGTGTGTGTTGTAATGTGGTTGGTGAATATTTGATCCCCCTCTAATATTTGATCTCTTTGTCATCTTTCAGCTCTCCGAAAACTCCAATGCCTTCCTTAACCGCATGCTCAATAGAGACACCATCACCAGAATCAACTACAAACGTAAGACAGACGCTCTCTCTCACACACACACACACACACACACATACACACACACACATCTACAGCACTCTATCCATTTTGTATATCTTGGGTTAAATGGGATATTTTTAATCTGCTGTAAATAATGTCAAATATGCCACATAAAATGAAAAAAAAAACCTTGGTGACAAACAGGCTCCTGATTGGCTGTCACACCTCTTTATATAACATGGTAGAAAAAACACCCTGCTATTTTGCAAGTTCTCCCACTTAGAAATCATGGAGGGTTCTGAAATTGTCATTATAGGTGCATGTCCACTGTGAGAGACATAATCTAAAAAAAAAAAATCCATAAATCACAATGTATGATTTTTTAACTATTTATTTGTATTATACAGCTGCAAATAAGTATTTGAAAACCTGAGAAAATCAATGTTAATATTTGGTACAGTAGCCTTTGTTGGCAGTTCCAGAGGTCAAACGTTTCCTGTAGTTTTTCACCAGGTTTGCACACACTGCAGAAGGGATTTTGGCCCACTCCTCCACACAGATCTTCTCTAGATCAGTCAGGTTTCTGAGTTTGAGCTCCCTCCAAAGATTCTCTATTGGGTTTAGGTCTGGAGATTGGCTAGGCCACACCAGAACCTTGATGTGCTTCTTACAGAGCCCTCCTTGGTTCTCCTGCCTGTGTGCGTCGGGTCATTGTCATGTTGGAAGACCCAGCCTCGACCCATCTTCAATGCTCTAACTGAGGGAAGGAGGTTGTTCCTAAAATCTCCCAATACATGGCCCCGGTCCTCCTCTCCTTAATACAGTGCAGTCGCCCTGTCCCATGTGCAGAAAAACACCCCCAAAGCATGATGCTACCACCCCCATGCTTCACAGTTGGGATGGTGCTCATCATGCTTCTTCCTCCAAACACGGTTAGTGGAATTATGACCAAAAAGTTCTATTTTGGTCTCATCTGACCACATGACTTCTTCCCATGACTCCTCTGGATCATCCAAATGGTCATTGGCAAACTTAAGACGGGCCTTGACATGTGCTGGTTTAAGCAGGGGAACCTTCTGTGCCATGCATGATTTCAAACCATGACGTCTTAGTGTATTACCAACAGTAACCTTGGAAACGGTGGTCCCAGCTCTTTTCAGGTCATTGACCAGCTCCTCCCGTCTAGTTCTGGGCTGATTTCTCACTCTTCCTAGGATCATTGAGACCCCACGAGGTGAGATCTTGCATGGCCCCCAGTCCGTGGGAGATTGACAGTCATGTTTAGCTTCTTCCATTTTCTAATGATTGCTCCAACAGTGGACCTTTTTTCTCCGAGCTGCTTGGCAATTTCCCCGTAGCCCTTTCCAGCCTTGTGGAGGTGTACAATTTTGTCTCTAGTGTCTTTGGACAGCTCTTTGGTCTTGGCCATGTTAGTAGTTGGATTCTTACTGATTGTATGGGGTGGACAGGTGTCTTTATGCAGCTAACAACCTCAAACAGGTGCATCTAATTTAGGATAATAAATGGAGTGGAGGTGGACATTTTGATGGCAGACTAACAGGTCTTTGAGGGTCAGAATTCTAGCTGATAGACAGGTGTTCAAATAGTTATTTGCAGCTGTATCATACAAATAAATAGTTAAAAAATCATATATTGTGATTTCTGGATTTTGTTTTTGTTTTACATTTTGTCTCTCACAGTGGACATGCACATACAATGACAGTTTCAGACCCCTCCATGACTTCTAAGTGGGAAAACTTGCAAAATAGCAGGGTGTTCAAATACTTATTTTCCTCACTGTACTAAAAAGTGTTATGTCACAACCGTTTATGACTTCTTTATGTTTTATGACACGTTCATGACAGTGTCATGTCAGTGTTATGTTGACAATCTTAAGTAAAGTGTAACCCAAACCTCTAATATTGAGTGTTGATTTGTGCCCATCCTACTGTCCACTTTATTCCGATATGCCATATTTAATGCTGTCTTTAAAAAAAAAAAAAACTGCTATAGTTTTTATATTTCTATGTCTACATTATTCTATTTTGTTCATATTTAATGCTGGTCTCTAGACTTTATCCATGCACTACTGGACTTATTTGCACGAGCACCATTACCATGCAGACTGAATCACAGGGCCATTTCCATGCTTACACATCCCTCTGTACATTCATGTGGATTTCTTATTTAGGAGTTTTTCTTTTATTGTCAATATTTTTCATGTGGATTTGTTTTTTGTTATTTGTTATTTTATCATCCTGTTATGATTTATGTGTATGTTGTGTGGGATGTCTGTAAGTCACTGGGACCTTGAATTTCCCCTTAGGGATCAATAAAGTATCTATCTATCTATCTATCTATCTATCTATCTATCTATCTATCTATCTATCTATCTATCTATCTATCTATCTATCTTGCGTAAGTGACGTTATAACTTTCTCTCTCGCTGGAGAGTGTGTGTGTGATTCGTATCAGGCTTTACTCAGGGATTTTTTCTTTTACTTCCCACCTGATTAAAAAACAGATGGATCGGGTGAGATAACGTTACGTATGTGCGCGGCACATAGCTGAAGCTAGTTATCAAGCTAGCAAGCGAGGTGTCGCATATTGTGCGAGATGAAATGTAGTTCACTGAGAGGTTCCACAAAACTAAGTGCTTCTAGGATAAACTGAACTTTTCTCGATTTGCTAAATCATCTTTTAAATTGACATGAATTATGCATGTTATGTGGCACAATTCAAATGGGATGAAAAAAAACATTTGTCACTTGACGTTGACTGCCATAAATATTCTTTCCAAAATGAGATCCCATGGGGGACATAGGAGGGGGAGGGACATTGCCTCTCTGCTCTTAATAATGGGAGATTTAATCCAACACTCTGTTCTACATACTGAAACACAACAACACACACACACACACACACACACACACACACATTTTTAGTTCTTTCCTTTCAGCAAGAATGCCTTCTTAATTTCTTTTCTGTTTTCCGACCTCTGCTATGAAGTTGTACCGCCCTCAGGAGAACACAACCACACACCCACACACAGAAACTTGTTTTTGTCATGTAGGAGGGCATGGCAATGGCTGTTATTAATCCTCTGGAGACATACACTAACCAGAACCATGAAGCAGGTCTTAACCTTAAAATTAAACGGCATAGCCTGTTCGCCATAGGCTACGGTCCAGAAATTGGAGGTAAGTTCCATAATAGGATTATTTTTTCCCCCTAATTAATTACACACACACACACACACACACACACACACACACACACACACACACACACACACACACACAGCTCCAACATATTTATGTTTTTGAAGGCAAAAGGCTTTTTGAAGACTTTTAGTTGGTCCAAACAGCTTAGAGTTATACCCTGATGCTATGGTCTGCATACACCACATGCACGCACACCACCCACACACTCATGCAATATCTCATCCCCCTGCTTTTTCCTTCGACAGCGTTCTTGCTTATCAGTCTGATCCATAGAGTATAAAGAACATACATCATCAGTGGAGTCACCAATTGTTTTGGGGACTGCTGTTTTGAAGCCAGGATTTTCCATTTTGGCCGTCGCCATCTTGGTATTTTGGAGCCAGAAGTGACCATATTTGGACATAAGCGTGGAGCTGTGGAGAATGGCGTCTAAGCCAGTGTTGTTTATGGTTGTAATGCCGCTGCAGCTAGCTAAAAGCTAAAGACGGAAAGTCAATGATTTTTAATCCTTCTGAGTAATCTAGCGGAGTTTTTGCAGGTTAATGCAGAACTGTAGGTCCTGGTGCCGTTTGTCGGCATGTACAGAAATCACCACAGCTGGTTAAAATCGGCAGAATTTCTCTAAAGTAAGCAGGTAATGCTAGCACTAGCTAGCAAGCTTGGTTGGCTTTTGACGAAGAGAAACAACACAGTGAGAGGGTCACAGTTTAACACAAAAACACGGACCCAAACACCCAAAACCAAGTTTAGATCTATTTTAAGGTACGCAGTGCCATGGTTAGCAATGTTAACCGTGTTGCCAGATCTCGCGAGACAAATAAGCAACCAGGCCTGTGAAAACAAGTCCAAAACGACAGGTTGAATCCATTCTTTTACTCGTTTCTCTTTCTCCCAGTCTTTTTTATATTTCTTCCCGTATTTCGCCCACTTTATCCCGAGCATTTATTCCTCTAAAACCTCTCCTACAGTCCATCAGTCGCTACTTACGCGTTTTCCTAACAAGAAAAAAACAGATTGCCCTGCTCTGCCGCTGATTGGCTAGTACTCGTTGCCATCTGGGTCAGAGCCAATTAAAAGTAGGAAGTGGGTGGGAAAAAACTCTGCTGTCTCCTGTGTGCATGGGGAAAGGGGAGGGACCGAGGGAACAGGCAAGACAAACTCTTACTCTTACTAAAAAACCACAACCCGCGACTACCAATATTTGTAAGCGACTTTAGAGAAAAACAAGCCCAAAGTTGCTTATAATAAGCAGACCTGGCAACACTGATTGTTGAGCCTCGGTCACGATTGACAGATTGGCGTGTAGCCTAAAGCATCCCCTGCTTTATCGTCTGTTTTAAAATGAATATGACCATCTTTTACAAAATGAACATTCTTTAATGAAGAAGACTTGAAAGAAGCAGTTGAGACCATGAACCCATAATTAACATGTTTGCTGAGGTAATAAATCAAGTGAGAAGAAGGGTAATTTCCCAATAGACTTCTATAGTGTGAACAGACTTCTTTTTTTTTCAACCAGTGGAGTCGCCCCTGCTGGAAGTTAGATAGAATACAGGTTTAAAGCACTTGGCTTCACTTTTCAGGCATGGACGTTAAACATAAGGGACTTTCACACAATGCACTGCGTCACCTTAACACTCCTCCTCTCTCTCTCTCTCTAGATGATGCGTTCTTATTAATGGGCCTGAACATAGCTGATCTTTACCCTGACACCACACGTTACATCACCTACGAGGGCTCCATCACCATCCCTCCCTGCTACGAGACGTCCACGTGGATACTCATCAACAAGCCTGTCTACGTGACACAAATGCAGGTACGTGACATGGGAAAAACAACATGCATTCTGTTAATTGGGGCAGAAATGTGATTTATTTTATTTTTTTCCTTACCGAGTGCAAACAGCTTTGAATTGCAAATACTGACTTCATAACCTGTAACTGAAAGCATCTGCTTTTCCTTAAGTGGTTTACATAAAATAAGCTGTGTTTTAACAGTCATGCATAAACACAGAGCACACAACACCATTCAAATATTAACTTGCACCATCATTGGCTCTTGAGTAGTCTGCAGGGTCTAAGAAGAATGTGGGGACGCTTCTGGTGCAAAATACACAATAAAATTACACTTGGAACCAATTTTGAATTCCTTAAAGGATAAAATTGATTCCCACCAGATACTTCTGGTGGGAATGATTTACTTGTTGAATTATATTAAATATTTTGGATAACATTGTAATGTGGAACCATTAATTACACCATATGTATTCATTTGGTCTATTGTTGCAATGTAGCACTTGACATAGGTATTTATCGTTAAGGAACATTGATTCAAACTATTATTTTATTTGTATTTGAATGCATTATTGTGCAATATTTAATACTCAGGACTTTTGATACACCAAACTGTATTTTTGCATAATGTGTATACAAACCTTTATCTTTCTTAGTATTTTATATATGTATATTTGCTCTCAGGACTGTGCACCACATTCCCACCTCTCTTTTTTCTGCACTACTTACATTTTATATTTTATCTTTTATGTTTTTATATTTCGTGTTGACACTGTAAAGGGGTTGCTTACATCTTGTTGCACAGGTACTGCACTTATAATGACGATAAAGGCATTCTATTGTATTCTATTCTGTAAAAAAATAGAGCTCCTTTCATACATGCATTGTGAATCTGAAATGATCAGGACAGTATGTGGTGGAGCTGCATTAGAGAACGCAAATGTTCAAACCCGTTGGACCGACTTCAGACGGTCTTTGCCGTCCAGCTCCCCAGTACAAAGTCTGTGTTATGTTATCCCATATTGGGCCCAAAGTGTGACAATTCACAGCAAGCGGGTGGGTGTGTTAATGTTTCTGTCATGCGGCGTGCAAACCGGGAAGAAAACAAACATCAGAGGGAAGAAGAAGAAGAAGAAGAAGAAGAAGAAGAAGAAGAAGAAGAAGAAGAAGAAGAAAGTGGAGTGCACGAAGACAGCAACGAATATATCTTACTGGAGAGACAACAAGATTCGAAGATCCGAAAATCCAAAATCAACAGACAGATTCAAGGAACAGCAAGAGACTGTTGTTTATGATTACATTACAAACCGTTGATGAACAATTGGATTTTAAACCTCTCTTTCTCAAAAAGACACGGAGACACACACACACACACACACACACACACACACACACACACACACACACACACACACTACTCTATCACAATTCCCCATTGAAGAATATTAGACTACGTCATTGTACTGCAACCAGCTGAATTTAATATGAGAAACTGTGGGTCTTTGATACCACACTACAACAAATATTTGAATTATTAAAGCATTGTCGGCCCACATGAAGGGCAGGAATAGTTAGTATGATATGTTTATATTATTAAAAAAATAAATGATGTCATAAGCCTCAACACTCCTACGCATGCTACACTTTGCTGCAACTTTTCTCCCTAACTCTACTGTATTGAACTGTTAGCTTAAGATGACTTTAGAGTTTCCTTTTCATCAGCACTGCTCACAGCGAAAAGGTTCTTGGTTCGAATCCAGGTTGTTGACATGCATGCTAGGTAGGACTACAGTTGAAAACACTGGCGCATTTACAGAAATGTTGATTAATGTGCATTGTCCTAATCAATCATATCATAAAAAAAACGCATTCATATTTGGTTCTACTGTTTGCTATTTTTGTCTTTGTGCTGCTAGAACACCTGCATTTAAAAAGGCCTAGCTTCAAATACACCAACTTAGCTCTGTGTCCTTCATGTGTAATCAAAGTGAATTATTAAGTGCAGTGGCGGCTGGTGGAATTTATTCCAGTGGGTACGGCAAACATGTAGCAGACTTTCTGCTGATACACAAAAATATTATCTATTCTAGACCCCTGCCTTCAGACTATTTCCCCTGTTGCAAATCCAATGTCCGTCCATCCATCCATCCATCCATCCATCCATCCATCCATCCGCTCCTTTGCTTATCCGGTGCTCCAGCAGGGGACCTTAAACTTCACTTTCCTGAGTCACACTAACCACCTCCGACTGGGGATCCCGAGGCGCTCCCAGCCCAGGGTGGAGATTTATAGTTCCTCCACCTGGTCCTAGGTCTTCCACGAGGCCTCCTCCCAGCTGGGCGTGCCTCAAACACCTCCCTAGGGAGGCAAACACAGGGCATCCTCACCAGATGCCCAAACCACCTTAACTGGCTCCTTTTGATGCAAAGAAGCAGTGCCCATTTCGGCCACATCTCGTACTTTCGGTCATGACCCAACCTTCATGAGCATAGGTGAAGGGAAGGAACGGAAATGGACCGAGATCTAGAGCTTTGCATACTGGCTCAGCTCTCTTTTCTTCACAACAGTGGTAAAGCGAATGCAATACCACCCCCGATTCTCCAGAAAATATCCGCTCTATTGTCCATTGTCTTCGCAAGACCATTGTCTTCGCAAGACCGTGAGGTACTGGAACTCCTTCACTCAAACCAAGGACTCAGATCAAATGCATGGGTGCATATTGCCACCTACTGTACCAGAGTGTTACATCCTTAGGCGGACATACATTTTTTTTATTTCCTGTCCTGACAGTAGAGCTGACTTAAAAGAGTCGGCATCGGAAGGGACTCGCACACCAGAGGAGCTGTGCAGGCTCCTCACAGAAAATCGAAGCATCATGTTGTACCTCGGTTCTGAGTTGAAAGCTTTTTCATGTCACTGAAGAGCGGCTGGATGGCTCAGATCCAACACCCAACTCTCTAAAATCAGTGCAACACATTACAATCCAGCGCAGCACTCACCTGCATGCATCAATATGATCAACTCCTACACACCATCTGCCGTTCATTCTCGCTTTATTTACTCCCACTCTCCTTTGATCTCAACCCTCTATCTCTTTCTTCTTCATTGCCTGTTCCTTTGTCACCCGTCTTTTATGTGTCTATTTCCTCAGCTTTTCCTAGTTATATTTGCTCCACCCTGTAATTTTCTTAGCCTTTTACCCTTCCTCCCTTTCCCTGGCCATCTCTTCGTGCCTCTCCTTTTTCCTCTCTGATGTCTCCTTCTACACCTTTTTTTAGTGATATATACAGTTTTTCATTTGCTAAAGTGATCTCCACCAATTGAAAGGTACCTTTCAACAGCTAAATGTAATATGTGGGTCTTTGATATGACACAAGATACTCGTACTGTAAACCTGAAGATCTTTAGAAGAGATGTGGGTCAATAACTATTTGAACTATACAAGCAATGTTGGCCCACATGGAGGGCAGGAAGAGTTAGTTAAATATGTGTGTCCATATTGGTATAATATATTTTCTTCAAAAAATGTAATATTTCAAAAGCCTCAAGTTGCCTGTGGTTGCCTGTGCCTCAGAAGTGACTCTATCATAGAAATGAAATGAATAGAAAGGCTATTTCCATTAGAATCAACGTAGCAGAATGGTCAGAGTAGCAGCCATTTTTATGTGACCAATGAATAAATGTCCGTATAACCCGACTTGCAGAAACTCACGGAGGTAAAGTTTTGCACTAACTGACAAATGAGTACTGGAGTAATAAAAAATGCTAAATTAGTCAAATTTACAACTTTATGCTTTAGCTACTGTGATATCATGAGAGGCTACACGCTCTCGGCGGGGCAGTTCAGCAGTGCAAGGACACAAATGTAGAATGTAACAAAGAGTTTTTAATAAAGTTCTTGGGAATCAACAAAAATGGTATGCCAAATACAAAACGATAACTCAGGATAAGGCCGATCTTGTAATAGTCCAAACTTAAACAATGTCTCTTCAAACTTCAACTCAAAACCCGATTCCCTCAGGTAAATCTCTTCCTCGAAACAAGTCTTTCAGCCTTACTTTTTAGACAGCGTTGCAGCCCGTGGCCAATCTGTCGGTAAGTATTCCAGTCTTCAGGTAAGTATTCCAGTCTTCAGGTAAGTATTCCAGTCTTTCAATCCTTCTCATGGAAAGTGCCGTTCCGATCCTCTGAGAGCACAAGTTGCTACTCTCCCCAACAACTCTCTTCTCAACAAGTGTGTCTGGGCCTTAAAAAGCCCTTCAGTTCATCAAGCCCTGATCGGTCTCAGGTGTGTTGGGATGCTGTGTGCCTGAGGGTGGAGTTTCCAACTCCACCAGCAGATGGTGCCAAAGCTATCCGTGACTGCAGCCATCTCAGGGGTGCGTAGCGGCCCTCCAGAACGCAGCCTCTCGTGACATCACACATCCCCCTCGAGACCGACGTCCTCGTCGGGTGAAGGAGGCGAAGAAGGCGTCGCGCCGGGAAAGGGCATCCGCATTGCCGTGGCGCTTGCCCGCCCTGTGGACAACAGAGAAGTTAAACGCCTGTAAGCTCAAGAACCATCTGGTAACCCTCCTGTTAGTCTCCCTGTTCCTGGCCATCCACTGTAGAGGGCATGATCGGACACCACCGTAAACCGTCGTCCCAGGAGGTAGAACCGCAGGGATTCCAGGGCCCAGGTTACCGCGAGACACTCCTTTTCCACAGTGGAATAGTTCTTCTCCCTTGGCAGTAGCTTCCTGCTGAGGTAGAGAACGGGATGTTCCTCACCGTCATGCGCCTGGGCGAGAACAGCACCCAGACCCACCTCCGAAGCGTCTGCCTGGACAATGAAGTCCTTCTCGAAGTCCGGCGCCACCAGGATTGGACCGGAACACAGGACTTGCTTCAGGTTGATGAAGGCCGCCTCCGCCTCGGGATTCCACCTCACCATCCGTGAGTGGCGGTTGGTTGTCAGCTCTGTTAGAGGTGCAGCAATAGTAGCAAAATCCGTTATAAACCGTCTGTAATAGCCGGCTAGGCCCAAAAATGACCTCACCTGTTTTTTGGTGATGGGCCGTGGCCAGTCCTGTATGGCCCGCAACTTGGCTTCCTGAGGCTTGACCAACCCCGCCCAATGGTGTACCCCAGGTAGTTTGTCTCGCTGAAGGCCAGCCTACACTTCTCTGGGTTTGCCGTGAGCCCTGCTTCCCTGAGTGAATCTATCACAGCCTGTACTCGGGGTAAGTGGCTGGCCCAATCAGGACTTTGTATGACTACATCGTCCAAATATGCTGCTGCGTACCTTTTGTGGGGTGCGAGGCGCGATCCATCAAACGCTGGAGCGTGGCAGGCGCCCCATGGAGACCAAGCGGGAGCCGGGTGTACTGGTAGAGCCCCCTGGTGTGGCAAAGGCCGTCTTCTCCTTTGACGCCGGGGTCAGGGCACCTGCCAGTATCCTTTGGTGAGGTCAAGGGTGGTTAGGAAGCGAGCATGCCCCAAAGAATCTATCAAGTCCTCCACACGAGGCATGGGGTATGCATCAAACTCAGACACTTCATTTAATTTCCGAAAGTCATTGCAAAATCGTGCCGACCCGTTTGGTTTGGGAACCAGTACAATGGGACTTGCCCAGGCGCTTTGGGACTCTTCGATCACCCCAGCTCCAGCATCTTCCTTACCTCCTCCTGAATCACCCTTAACGAGCCTCCGGCACGCGGTAAGAGCGCTGGTTCACCGTTTTGCCAGGCATGGTGCGGATCTCATGTTGTACCACCTCCGTGTGCCCAGGTAGGGAGGAGAAGACATCTCGGTTGCGATCCACCAACTCCAGGACCATCTGCCGTTGATGCGGGGACAGGCTTGGACCCACCTGAACCTCTTCTCTCCCGGGTTCCTTGGACTCTGTGGGGGGCAGACAACTGAACAACGCCTCCTGGCGTGCCACTTTTCAAAGGTTGACATGATATATCTGCTCGGGCTTTCTTTTATCTGGTTGCCTCACCTTGTAGTTTACGTCTCCCACCCGTTCAATGACCTCGTAGGGCCCCTGCCAGGTGGCCAGGAATTTGCACTCCACGGTGGGCACCAGGACCAGCACTCGGTCCCGGGCTTAAACTCTCTGGGTTGAGCAGATCTGTTGTAAGAAGCTTGCTGTTGCCGTTGAGCAGCCTCCATGTGTTCACGCATCATGGGATAGACAGCCTTCATTCTCTCTCTCATAGCCCCGACATGCTCGATCAGGGTCCGCTGTCGGCACGGTTGCTCCTCCCAGGCCTCCTTGGCGATGTCCAGCAGTCCTCGGGGCCTGTAAGATAGCAAGAGCTCAAAGGGTGAAAAACCAGTAGACGACTGAGGTACCTCTCTCACCGCAAACAGTAGGTACGGTAGCAGCTGATCCCAGTTGCGCCCATCCTCCTCGATCGCCTTCCGTAGCATGGCTTTTAGGGTTTTGTTAAAACGTTCGACAAGCCCGTCTGTCTGGGGTGGTAGACAGGCGTTCTCAGCTGCTTGATTTTCAGCAGAGTACAGAGTTCTTTCATAACCTTGGACATGAACGGACTCCCTTGGTCTGTCAATATCTCCTTCGGAGCCCCAGACTCGTTGACAGAAGGAACAGCTCCTTGGCGATCTGTTTGGACGTAGCCTTCCTCAGCGGGATGGCCTCAGGATATCGGGTTGCATAGTCCAGGATGACCAGAATGTACTGATGTCCCCTGGAACTCTTCGGTAAGGGCCCAACGATGTCCAGTCCGATCCTCTCGACGGGGTCTCGATAATGGGCAAGGGAATGAGCGGGTTTCTATATGTGGGCTTAGGTGCCACCCTCTGACACTCAGGGCAACTACGACAGTAGTTCTCTATCTCTTTGTGCACCCCTGGCCAAAAGAAGCGTCGCAAGATCCTTTCCTTCGTCTTCTCCACCCCTAGGTGGGCCCCTAGCGGTGGGTGTGTGCCAGGTTGAGTACGGTGGTCCGGTGGGGCTGTGGTACGAGGAGCTGTTCCTGCACCTCTCCATCTTTCCGTACCACCTGATACACTAACCCCGGTTTACTGCAAAATGGGGGTAGGTAGGGCTTGTCCTATCCCTAACACCACGCCCTCTATCACCTGTACATTCCTCAAAGCATTTGCAAGAGTGGGATCTTGTAACTGGGCTGTACCATACTGGCCTGTGAGAGGCTCCTTGGGGCCTTGGACGTCTTCCTCGCTGGAGATTGGAGCGTTTCCTGGGACCAGGTTCTCTTCCTCCGTATCTGGATCAGACTCTGAAACAGCCTGGACACCTGCCATCCCTGCAAGAACACAGGCTGGAGTGAGTGGTTCTGAGGGTTGTGTTTGCGTATTCTCCGAGTACGTCCTACCTCTCCGCTTCGGGGTACTCGGGCCAGTCTCTCCTGTGTCTCCCTCCACAGTGGGTAAAGGCGGGGCAGTCTCGTCCAATTAGGACCGGACGGGTAGGGAATCAACCACACCCGCTGTCGTGTGGATGGTTCCCCTGGTGGTGGTCATTGCGAGTTCAGTGGTGGGGTAGTCTCTGGTGTCTCCATGGACACAGGAGATCGGGAGGACTTTCCTGAGGTCAGTCCGGATGGATCCACCAGATCCTTATGCACTAGGGTGGTCCGACTACCGGAATCTAGCAGAGCTTCTACATCATGGTGATTCACCGTCACCGGGCAGGTGGGGGTCGGTCCTGGGCGCCATCTACAACTCCCACGAGCGAAGCAAAAGGTGGGCGGGTGGTGCGCTGGAAGACCCAGCCGTGGGCATAGGCTCATCCGCTGGTTTCCCACACTGCCAGGAGAGGTGTCCCATCTCCCCACACCGGTAACACTGGCGCGTTTCGCTCTCCCGGTGTCCTCTTCCTGGTGCCGGCGGGGGTCGGGCTCCCCCTGGAGCCTGGACAGCTCCTAAAGTGGCTGGGTTGGGTCCCTTGGGGTTCTTTGGACGGGCTCCTCCTGTCTGTGGCGTGGACGCACCCTGGGGCTCCTTCCTGGAAGCCCGAAGCATCTCTGTTGTGGCTTGGTATCTTTCCACGGCTTCCACTGTCAGGTCCGCGGTGGTCAAGGCCTGTTGGCTAATGAGTCGTTTCGCCTCATAAGGCAGGGCCCGTAAGTATTTGTCCACCACAACGGCCTCCACTACTGCCGCCGCCGTACTCTTCTCCGGTACCAGCCATCTCCGCGTGATCCGGACAAGTTCGTGCATCTGGGCACGAGGAGGCTGGTCTGGTTGAAAGATCCAGCTGTGGAACCGCTGGGCCAGGCCAAACTTGGTGAGTCCACTTCTGCTGAGGATCTCTGCCTTCAGTGCATCGTAGTCAGTCGCCCTGTCGGAGGCCAGGTCCCGGACAGCGTTCAGCGATTCCCCCGACAGAAAGGGGGCTAGCAGTCCAACCCACTGCCCCTTGGGCCATGCTTCCCTAGTGGCGGTAGCTTCGAAGGCGTGCAGATATGCCTCAACATCATCGGTGTTCCCCATCTTGGATAGAAAGTCACTCGCCCGTATTGGGCGGACATTACGTTCGGCCAACTGTCTCTGCAATTGCAGTTCCTCCGCCTTCAGGTAGTTGGCTCTCTTTTGCTCCTCCAGGAGAGCAATGTTCGCTTGCGTCTGGGCTTGCTGGCCGGCCACCAGGGCTTCCAACACGGCCTCCATCTTGTTTCTCGGGGAGGGTTCTATGGCCAATTCAGAAAACCGGGATATCAAACGGTCTGTGTCCTTCTCCCACATGCACTGTTAGCGCCTGAACGTGCCCGCATTCTCCACCATATGTGATATCATGAGAGGCTACGGCTCTCGGCGGGGCAGTTCAGCAGTGCAAGGACACAAATGTAGAATGTAACAAAGAGTTTTTAATAAAGTTCTTGGGAATCAACAAAAATGGTATGCCAAATACAAAACGATAACTCAGGATAAGGCCGATCTTGTAATAGTCCAAACTTAAACAATGTCTCTTCAAACTTCAACTCAAAAACCCGATTCCCTCAGGTAAATCTCTTCCTCGAAACAAGTCTTTCAGCCTTACTTTTTAGACAGCGTTGCAGCCCGTGGCCAATCTGTCGGTAAGTATTCCAGTCTTCAGGTAAGTATTCCAGTCTTCAGGTAAGTATTCCAGTCTTTCAATCCTTCTCATGGAAAGTGCCGTTCCGATCCTCTGAGAGCACAAGTTGCTACTCTCCCCAACAACTCTCTTCTCAACAAGTGTGTCTGGGCCTTAAAAAGCCCTTCAGTTCATCAAGCCCTGATCGGTCTCAGGTGTGTTGGGATGCTGTGTGCCTGAGGGGTGGAGTTTCCAACTCCACCAGCAGATGGTGCCAAAGCTATCCGTGACTGCAGCCATCTCAAGTGCGTATGACCCTCCAGAACGCAGCCTCTCGTGACATCACACTACACAATGCGCATTGCTATGGTCTGATGAATGAAATTCGTTTGGCTCGTTTTCTGTGACTGATGTGGCGGGGGTAGCTAATGCGGATTTAGCAAGCTAACATTAGCCAACTAACAAGTCATCCACTGGCCGACTGGCTGGTTCCACTGTTTTTTCATGCTGCATTGGTTAAAGAGAATAAGTCGCGGGCTGGGACACACTAACCGAATAATCAGCCGTCGGACAGTCTGGTAAGGTCAGTGACTCAAGTCTGTTTGGTGTGTTCAGTGCCGTCGTCTGTTGGAGGCCATCGGCCTTCATTTTGGACAACCCAACATGGCCGGCAGTCATTCTCAAATAACGTGTCTGATTGGTAAAGTGCTAACCCGGAAGGAGCAGGTTGAGCATGAATTAATGGGGAAGCTTCGCTCACAACGCGTAGCTCCCATGGCGCCATTTTGATGCTAACAAGCCATCACCCGCCGTTAGCATCCCATTGACAATGCTTGATTTTGACGTCACTTTGACAGCAAATAAATTTACATCTGAAGCGTTTAAAGACTCTTATTTGTCCGTTATTTATTTCTAAAGAAGCATGAAAATGTATAAAAGGCTCCATTACCTTGTAGCTCACGTTATGGCTCCGTAGGAGACATTTTTTTAAAATAGGCTAACGATTGTGTCATAACCACGCGACTTCTGTCGCACTGTAGAGGAATCACTGTATAGTACAGGGTAAGCTCGCAGGCATTTTGGACTTACATTATCTGTTTAGGTTTAATTACTAATGCTAACTAGCATTTTAATTAGCAATAATTAGCCTGTGTCTACGTTATCTCCTTACATATACCTACCCTCTCCGTCTCTGCTGATTGGGAATGATTGAGATTTCTCTTGCACAGCTACCAGAAGACTTACAACTTTCAGACAGGTTGCTCACGTCATCAACGTCTTCAAGCTCAATTGGAGGCTGCGCAGTAACGCTCAGCATCACCGGAAAAGAGCTTCTTATAGACTTCACTGGTCTCCGTCTAGAGCAACGGGATCTGTTGGTCCATTTTTTGTAACTGTCTATGGTGTGACTAGAGTATCTCAAAATCTGCCGAAAATCTTTTAAACTGACCTTTGTCGATCTCAAATGAAGACATATTCACCAACTGCATGGCCTATTTCTTGCTTTAACAGTCTTCAGAAACACGTTTTGGTGAACTATTTTAGTAAAATATGAGATCTTATTCTGAACAAGCTGTCATGACAGTCTGGCTTTGGATTTCGGAGAAATCAGACCCATGTTATGAGTCCAATCAGTTGCCGGTTTTCATTTTTGGGCGACAAAACAGATAACTGCTGTTATGGAGACGTATTACGTCTCGTCGCTTTGGTGTGTTCTGAGGAATTTTTGACCAACTCGGGTAGACTGATCAGTCCAACTGTCTTTCTACCGAGGGTCGGCCGTCTGGTTGGTGTGTCAGGGGCTTCTCTGTCCCTCAGTCTCAGTCCCTTCAGCTCTGGAGAACGTCTCCTTGAGCTGTGTCTGGCCCATAATGCATCCATGGTAGGGTCACTCTCCTCCCAGCTAGCTGCAACACATTTTGAGGCCCCACTGACCAAGTTGTCACTATAACAACTTACAACAATTGCCATTTTGTTGTGTACTAATCAGTGTGTGGTTGCGTTTCACACGCAGTCTGGCTGAGACAACACCATTGCAGGATTCTGTTGAAGGGCGAATCGTATTCAGGCTCAAAATGAAGCTATGGCTGGCAGTAGCTCAGTCTATAGGGAGTTGAGTCGGGAACCAGAGGGTCCCTGGTTCTAGTTCCCATGCGGACCAAAGTACAATATTCCTCTCCAGCTACAAGTAAATGGCCACGTCAAAGAATTTAATGGCTTTTTTAACAGCCTTTCCATCCATTTTATTTCGATGCTCAGCTCCGCTATAAATACGCGCCAGGTCTATTTTTGCAACCCGTTCTCACTCCAAACTCGTAAAATACGGACGTTTGGACAGTGGCTGTCCACGTGTGATGCGACGAAATAGCGGCATGTGTGTAGAATGTACTGGGGAGAGCAGCATCTAGACAGGGTTTTGAGAGGAGTGTAAGAGGGAAATTCTGCATTGGGGGTTGGCCGGGGGATGGATGGGTCTAACACAGGACCCAGGAGAGCGTGGTTCGTGTCCCACGTGTCCATTATTGCAGCATGTCAGGAAGCCACTTTCTACTTTAACCTGCCCATTATTCCTGCGTGTCACAGAACTGTTAGCACACCTACAACCTTTTCCTTAACCAAACAGCGTCAAAAGGAACGCCAATTGTCCCGATCAAGTGTGTTATATGATAGCAACAAAAAAGGCAAGACCAAGCGCCCATATTTTACAAGATGGGAGTGAAAATGTGTTGATTTTTGCGCGTTCAACGGGTCAGGCAGAAAGTTGAACGGCTAGAGTACCCTACTAAAACACAGCCACCCATCTTTGATCCGTGTTGTTCATAACTGGACTAAATGGAGGAAACCCTTTATAGTAGACTACTTACTTTTTTCATAGAAGCACAAATATCCAGGAAAAATTGCCAAAATAACCTTTGGGCATGCACACAAGAGTATTTCTTCAGCCAGAAGCTTTCTCCGGCTGACTTCCAGAGACCCATTGACCTCCAGAGTGTAGAAGTCCACTAACATTTGAAAAGTCAAGAATCTAGACCATCCAAATGCTATTTGACCAGATGGATCAAAGACCTGTTGGTTGCTTCTTGACCTAAGCAAACCAAACTGTGGTAGTGAACTGAACTGCACAAGCGGAACTCAATTAATCTAATAATCTCATTCTCCACCCGTTGCCCCCTCCACAGATGCACTCCCTGCGCCTCCTCAGCCAGAACGAGCCCTACAAGATCTTCCTGAGTATGAGTGACAACACCCGGCCTACCCAGCCTCTGCTGCAGCGCTGCATCCGAACCAACATCAACTTCAGCAAGCAGGGTCGAGACTGCCCCAACAACCGCGCCTCCGTCCACAGTACAGAGGTAACAACAGTGCTGTTGTTTCTGCATTAATAAATCAAACAAATATTCTATTCTGTCAGACATCAATGCCAACTATGATTATTATTATTTTTTCTACTACACTTTCCATCCCTTTAAAGGGCAGTTTTCCATGCTTGGAGATTCCAAGACTGGAGATATTTAAAGTCAGTTTTGCCAAACCTCTTAGGCTCATAGACCCCAATGACCCCCTTATAAACAACCAGGAAAACTTTTACTAAACCAACTTTTGATAATTAATCACTCTTATCAGTCAAATATGGTGTTTCTATCTCATTTACATGTAGCAATAAAGCTACACTTAAGAATAAGACTGGAGGAGGTGTGTTACTGGGTCTTTCGTTGATGTGTTGTGTTGCTTTAGGTACAGCTAAAGCCAATTTTTGCAAAACCAATTTGCAAGCGTCACTTGGACAAAGATGGTCACATGGTGGCAGCATCATGTTTCATAAATGATAGTTGCTCTCAAATACGTTTGCATGTTCTACAGTGCAGAGCTATTGCAAGCTCATCCATGGGTCGCAAGTATGATGTCTGTTTTTATGATTGAAATGTAATGTAATCTCATGTGAATCGCAAATTGCATGTTGGAAATTTGGTGAACAGGGCGCTATGACCATGGATGTATCATAAGAACTGGATACAGCGTTCGAGGCAGAGCCCCGTTCATTCCTGTTAGAGTTGCTCAGTGGCGCATGAAGCCACAAAAGTTGTAGTTCAGCGCATAAAATTACCCAGATGATCAGCACTGCTTTGGCACTATGGGGCCCATAGAGCAGGCGCACCAGAGACCTCCACCAGCTACTTCCAGTTTAATGCTCCACTAATGCCGACCTTACACCAAACGACTTTTCAAGTGATTCCACCATTGCAGACAAATGTCCAATATCAGAATAAAATCTCTTGCTAGGCCTAGGGTGCACTCCCGTCATCTCAATCGTGGTCATGAATCTGAGTCAGTGTGCTAGAGTCAGTGTAGTTTATGGTTGCTATGGCGCTGCACTAAGCTAAATGCTTAGTAAAGAGGGAAAGTTGTCGATATTTAATCTTTCTGAAGCGCGTCATCCAACTTGAGTTTTATCAGTGGATAAACGGGGCCCTCCAGGTACTGCTGCCATTCATCTGTATGTACGGCACAACAGAAAATATGCAAACTTTCCCTCAAGTTACCAATTAGCGGTAGCTAGCTAGCTTGGTTAAATCTTTCAAAACGTATCTGGTTGTAGTCTTGCAATTTGTAACCCTGCAAGATCCCCAGTGTTTACATATCTTTGTGTTAATCTTCTTCCTGCTTCTGGCGAGAGCAGTCGTGTTTTCCTCCTCTCCCCTCTTATCTTAGCTTGGCTCCTATTTTAGTCTGTCTGCCTTGTCATGTGGAACTTTTTCTCCTTTCTCTCGTCTCCTGCCTGCTGCTTTCCTGGAACATTCGAAATGGAATTGATTAACTGGTCACTCAGCGCTATTGACAAGGTTTCTTCACCCAAACATGCTTCACCGGGGGAGCCGTACTGCCCGAGTCGGACATTCCCTGCAGGCTACGCTCGCGATTCCTGGGGAGAATTGGCAAGTGGTCTGCCTGGACGTTCTAACTGTGGAAGACGTAGAAGATATTTGGATAATTGTAATTCTGTTGGTGGGGCTCCTGATCATCGGACTTGGAGTCTCCCTGACCTATTGGAAAATTGATAAGACAGCCGCCAGCAAATTCACCCACAAGCTGTCTGGGGAACTTAAGGAGTGCTTACATGGAGTGATTGAGAGGATGAAGGTTTTACATCTGAGGGCTGACCAGACCAGTGAACTGTCTCGTAACATCTCAGACCGGTCTGAGGAAGCGCAGAGGGGGATTGAGGTCATCAGGGCTCAGTCGGTGGAGTTGCTTCGTGTAACCACCAGAATGGCAGAGAAGTTGGACGGACTGGCTAAATCACTTCATGAACTGGACTCTCGTATGGCTGAGGTCGTTAGCAATTGATTGATGAACATTGATTCGAACAAATTCCATCAAGTCAACCTAAATTTTACTGAAATTGTCAAATTCCTAGTATGTGTCCTCATACCTGGCGAATAAAGCTGATTCTGATTCTAATTATGATATTACGACAGTGTTTAACGTTAGATGTGAGATGATTGTCTTTAGATGACATAGTGAAATAGTCAAACATTAGTCTCAGGTATTTCACAGGGGATTGTGATGCTAAAAAAACCCGTCTTTTTTGCCTACATTTACGGTGAAAAGTCGTTTTGGCAAGAGGGCATCAAATGACGGACACAGAAGTCATAATTCCACAGTTTGGCAGCTATGTCAATTTGGCTTCCTGGGGGCCTGGCTGGGGCCGACAGTTTGAGTAACAGATCCACATGATCTGCACAGTGGTTTATAATACTAGGAAATTGTAATTTTGTAATGTTAAAACTATTTTATTCTCCATTGCGATGTTTGCCAAACAGAAGGCTTAACCCAATAATGTTCTAATCACCCGGAATCTTCACTGACACATATCTGTTTATTCAAAGCAGTGCGTTGCCAGATTATATCACAGTGTGCCATGGCAATGTTGAGCCAGGATCAACTTCTCCGCCTGACCACCTTACGTTTTTTTGGCTGGAGCCCTCTGCATCTAGGCCCACTCATTAATTTCAAGGGGATAACATGGTCCCTGTGATATAATTTCTTTCACCTAGTGATATTCTCTGTCTAAATAAAATACTTGTGAAAATAGAGAATGGCACAGAGAGGGAGATCTTAAAAAGAAGGGTGAGACATAAAGAGTCGTACGTGTGGGAGTGCATTGTTTGTGTGGATTTAAAACCGGACACACACACACACACACACACACACACACACACACACACACAGTCCTACTCCTCTGTGCTCTCCAAATATTCTTTTTTATTGATCCGGTGAAGCTCAGCATGCTCTTCACTACATCAAATGGATTCTGTGGACTCTGTTTCCCTTTAATAATGGCTTGTTATAATACGAAGCCCTAACAGGAGTTTGTGTATTCATGGTCAAAGAGCAGAGAGAACACCGTGTCGGAGAATTCGCTGGAACCATTCTGAGCCAACAGTGCTAGACACTATGAAAAGAAAGACAGATGGAGAACAAATAAGCATGCTGTGCAGTCCTACAGCACATTTACAGTAGTCACATGGACCTAATAATGGGCGTAGATTTAGCTGTAAGCATTGGGGGGGGCACATTATACAAAAGAATTGAGAGTCAAACACTACATTTCCTGTTCTGTAAAATGTATTGTTTTAAACTTTCAGTATATACAAAACATCATGTCTTTTTCAGTCAGAAGCTCTGGTGATGTTTGACAATCGTGACAGGTACACAAAATAAAAGAGAAAATTGTGACATGTAGACAAATCAATAATTAATAACGTCACCATTTCACAAACTGGCGGTAGACCAGGTTGTTATCCAAGATGTCAAGTAAGCAATATTAGCTGCTTGTGATGGTAAGGTGAAGGGAGGACCCAAATGCAGAGATATGGAGGCAGGCAGGTGCAGGTACACAAGGATTTATTAATAGTCCGTTCACAACAAAAAACAATCCACAAGAGAACACAAAGTCCAAACATCCAAAGGAAAAATCCAAAATCCCAAAAAAGACAGGCACAGGGGCTGAAGAAACTGTAAAAACAGGGAAACTACACTGGGGAAAACTCACGGGGAAGGTCACGAACATCAACGAAAACACGTAGAACAGGCAGGCTGACGAACAAGAACGATCTAACAAGAGACAAGGGAAGCACATTAAATACACGAGGTAACGAGAGGCAGGTGACAAGAGGGCAGGGAATCAGGTGGGAAACATCAGGCAATCACAGGAGCGGGAAGACACAGGAAGTAAATCCTGAGCCAAGACGAGACAAAAACAGACTTCAAAATAAATCATGAAACAGAACAAGCAGACACTCAGGGAACACAAGACAGGACCAACATCACCATACCGGGAGACACAAGACGCAAACACAAGACCAGGGAGGAAACACGAAGAAGGGAGGGAAAACAGGAAATAAAAAAAAAACAAGACCATGACACTGCCCAGTAATAAAATAAAAAATTAGGCATACCCCAGACCACCTTCAGATTTTAATCTTTCTACGTTGGTCTTTTTTGTACATGCAAGTTTCTTATTCCATATAACAAGGAGATAAGGCGGTCTAGTTTTGTTAAAAAAGATTTGGTCAGGAAAATGGGAATCAATTCAAACAAGTACAGAAACCTTGGCATTACTGTCATTTTTATTGAATTTATCTGCCAGGGTTGGTACATTCTAAAAAGATTTGTAATTGTATTTAAAATGACCTTGACTGAATCTGCAATCTCTATATCCAGATAATTACATTTTTCATTTTCAATCTTAAAAGGCAGTTGCTTATAGTTTGCCTCTCTTAATGGGCCATTCAGTGGAAATAGAAGGGACTTCGATTAATTAATTTTGTACCCTGAAATATCCCCAAACCTCTGTGGCAAAGAGAGATAACGTATGCTTTCTTTTGAGTCGGACATTTGCAAAAGCAGATCATCTGCGTAGAGATGTTTTGTGACTTTGTGAAATCCCTTTGATCCTATTGTCTGATCTGGAGATTGCTAAGGGTTCAGTTGCGATGTCAAACAGGTAGTGTGACAGACAGCAGGCCTGCCTTGTGCCTCTATGGAGCATAACATATTCCGAGATAGAACCATTCATCAACAGCAACCATAGGTGCTGTATATACAATTTTAATCCAATTGCAGAAGATTGGTCCGAATCAAACATTTTCCAATCCTATCAAACGCCTTTTCGGCATCAGGACTGATTACTTCAGGTTGCACTGTTGATTTAGGGGACAATAATACATTACATAGCCTCCTTAAATAAAAAAAAGGTTGTCAACCAGGAATGAACCCGGTTTGGTCTTTGTTAATGATAGTAGCAATAATGGCTTCCAAGTTAATATTTTATAACACAGAAGGCTTGTTGGCCTATAGGAGCTAAATCCAACGGATACTTATCTTTTTTCAATAAAACTAAATATGTGCCAACAGAGACTTCATTATTGCAAGTGCCAATGATTCATTATACACGATTTTAAACATTCCCTATAAACCTCAATGGGGAACCCATTCGGGCATGGTGTCTTCCCCGTTTGAGACAGCCTAAGAGCATTTGCCATTTCTTCAGACAATATGGGCTGTTCTAAGGACGAGAGTCATGAGCAAGTGTTGGGAAAGCTAAAGAATTAAGAAATGAGGGAATTCCAGACACATTAGTGTCCGCCTTCGATTTATATAAGCCATAATAATACTGTTTAAACTAGTCATTGATGATTTGAGGGTTGTTTGATATTGTGAGAGCACCTGTATTGATCTTTCGGATCATCTGTTCAGTTGAATTGAACTGTTGAGCTGAAACACAAGGAATCTCATATTAAACCTGTTTGCGTTTAAGAATATTTCTTTCAGCTTTCCATGTCAAAAGTGTATTAAATTCAGATTGCAGCAGTACTTTTTCTTTGAAAAGGTCTGGTGTGGGTGAGAGAGCATAGCGTCTATCAATATCTGAGATGCTGTGCATCCAATATTTAAGTTGCTTGGATCGCTCCATGTTTTTCTATGCAACTCAAGAAATAACTTTTCCGCTGATGTATGCTTTCAGAAATTCCCAAAGAATTCTTCTTGAATTGTCCTGGGTGTCATTAATTTACACAAAAAAGTCAATGTGGTGACTGAGAACAAGTGAGGGTCCAGGCACCAAGTGCGCTGCAGTGCTGTATTACCTGAAAATATTATATCTATTTGCACTGGGCTCTGAAAAGACTATGGTACGGTACTGGCTATGGGGGATTAAAGAAAGTAATTGGTTATCTACGATGAAAAAGTTGATCCTAGAATAGCTACAAGTACGGAAAAAGGAAAATTGCTTAACAGAAGGATTTTTTCCCACCACGGATCTGACAAGCCACAAGAATTGAGCCTTCCCTAGATGATGACAAAGTGCTGTTCTGTCTTGGATTGGACCTGTCGAAATGAGCATGTAGGACGCAATTGAAATCCCCACCTACCACCAATTTAAAGGGGTTATGGTCAGGTAGAGCAGAGAAAAAAATTATGAAAAATTGTGAGTTGTCTTAATATGGTTGATAGATGTTAACTAGTATCAACTTTATTAAACTGTTTTAAATAACATGCCCACTACAACAATATAACTACCATTGGGGTCAGATATAGTTTCAGAAGGTTCTGAAGCAGAATTACTCTAGCTTTGTGATCAAATCTTGAATGATATACCTGCCTGATCTATTTACATCTTAGTCTCTTTTGGGATTATTATTTAGTTGTGTTTCCTGCAGAAATATTATATCAGGCTTCAACAATTTCAAATGACTATGAAATGAAATAATTTTACTTTGTTTCACAACATTATTCATGCCTTGAATAAAAAAAAAAAAAACTGGACCTGGGTGTTGGTAATATATGTTTATGTCATGGTATGAAACAAAAACAACACAAAGAGGCAGAAAACCATCCATCCATCCATCTTCATCTTCATCTTCATCCATCATATCTGGTGTCAGGTCGCGGGGGGGAGCAGCTCCAGCAGGGGACCCCAAACTTCCCTTTCCTGAGCCACATTAACCAGCTCCGACTGGGGGATCCCAAGGCATTCCCAGGTCAGGTTGGAGATATAATCCCTCCACCTAGGCCTGGGTCTTCCCCGACGTCTCCTCCCAGCTGAACGTGCCTGGAATAGCTCTCTAGGCAAGCGCCCAGGAGGCATCCTTACCCGAACCACCTCAACTGGCTCCTTTTGACACAATGGAGCAGCAGCTCTACTCCGAGCTCCTCATGGATGACTGTGCTTCTTACCCAATCTCTAAGGGAGACACCAGAGGAAACCCATTTTGGCCACTTGTACCCTGGAACTTGTTTTTTCGGTCATGAACCAGTCTTCGTGACCATAGGTGAGGGTAGGAACAAAAACTGACCGGAACCACCACCCCGGTCTGCCACTCCTTAGGCACCGTGCCAGACGTTGCATGCAATGTTGAAGAGGCATGTCAACAAAGACAACCCCTCCACACTCAGAGCATTCAGCATTTCTGGACGGATCCCATCAATCCCTGGGGCTTTGCCACTGTGGAAACTACCTCAGCGACCTCCAACAGGGAAATTGACGACAATCCCCCATCATTCTCCAGCTCTGCCTCTACCAAAGAGGGTGTATTATCTGAATGTAGGAGTTCCTCAAAGTGCTCCTTCCACCGCCCTATTACTTCCTCAGTTGAGGTCAACAGTGCCCCATCCTTACTGTACACAGCTTGGATGGTTCCCTACTTCCCCCTCCTGAGGTTTTCCAGAAGCACCTTGGTGCCGGCCGAAAGTCTTTCTCCATGTCTTCTCCAAACTTCTCCCACACCTGCTGCTTTTCCTCTTTCACGGCAGAGGCTGCAGCCCTTTGGTACCTTGAAATTGCCTCTGGAGTCCTCTGGGATAACATATCCCGGAATGACGGCTTCCCAGACCACCCGTGTCCACCACGGTGTTTGTGGCTTACAGCCCCTTGAGGCACCTAAGACGACAGCTCCCCGCGCAGCTTCAGCAATGTAAACTTTGAACATTGTCCACGCAGGTTCAATGCCCCCAGCCTCCATAGGGATACATGAAAAGCTCCGCCGGTTGTGAGTTGAAACTCTGTCAGACAGGGGCCTCCTCCAGACATTCCCAGTTACCCATTTGGGCTTACCAGATCTGTCAAGTCTTTCCCCACCGTCTGACCCAACTCGCCACCAGTTGGTGATCTGTTGACAGCTCTGCCTTCTCTTCACCAGAGTTTCCAAAACATACGGCCTCAGATCAGATGAAATAATATATTATAAAATTAAAATCGATTATTGACCTTCGGCCTAGGGTGCTCTGGTACCACGTACACATGAGCATCCATATGTTTGAACATGGTGTTTGTTATAGACAATCCATGACTAGCACAGAAGTCCAATAACAGACAACCACTCTGGTTTAGATCAGGAAGCCATTCCTCCCAATCACGCCTCTATCTTTATCATTGCCCACTTGTGTGTTGAGGTCCCCCAGCAGAACTATGGAGTCCCCCACTGGAGCCCCATACAGGACTTCATTCAAGGTCTCCAACAAGGCCAAATACTCCAAACTTTTGTTTTGTTCATACGCACAAACAGAGTTACCCTCATCCATCTCCCCAAAAACACCCATCTCTCTCCTAAGCATATAATGCATGGAGGAAAATCTAATCTCTCACATGAACCGTGCAAAGGCAGAACAAAATGCAACACCAGATGCCATTGCCACCCGATGGCATAGCATCGGGGCTAACTCGGGGTTCAGTGTCTTGCCCAAGGACACTTCGACATGGGAGTGCAGGGCCAGGTATCAAACCACCAACCTTCCAATTGGCAGGCGAACACTCCACCACTGAGCCACAGCCGCCCGCCTTAGCATTTACAGTCAGAGACTAAATATTACTAAACTTAATATTGCTTTATCAACCACTATAGGGCACTTTATTGTTCGCTACATATTTGTCCATCATGGCTTTTTAGTCCAGAGTGCTGCCTTTGTTGTCATACCTTTTAAGGCATAAAAACACCTGACTTTGTGGAGCAGGGACCCGCACCCATGACATCTGCTTTCTCCTTAAAGTAGTGAAACTTGATGATTATTGACTTCGGGGAATCCCCATCTTTGGGTCTCGGCAGTAGGCTCCTGGGCGCACGGTCAAGCTTCGGCGTGTAATCCAGGCCCAACGTCTCCTGCAGTAGTTGAGCAGTGGTTTCCAAAGCTCTCCACACTGATTAACCCGCAGTTATCTATCGCAAGAAAGGGAAGAAAAATTAATTCTTAAACGTTCTTTCCAAGCAGAGCTCACAAAAGCATGTCCTCACATGTTGCTACTCCACCGGAAACCCCAGGATTTTACTTTTTAACAGAAAGGTAGACATCCTTAGAAATCCTTTCCATAATCTTGTCATACACCTAGAATATTAATCCGAGCCTGTCAATGGCAAAACAACCACTTTTGTGAATGTAAATTGATGGTGCACAATTGCCCAATAACTTAAATTGTAGCTGCTCTTGCCGCTGTCTTGCTTAATACTGGACCAATTTCAAAGGTTGCTGTATCCATCAGTCACCTATACACAAAAGCATAGGAAAATAGGGTCCAGGTTAAAAAAAAACAGTTACCCTTTACATTCAGTTCTTGAGTAAAGGTTATTAGGTACAGAGAACAATTAAAAACTTCCCCCAAACATCAAAAAGAAGGTGCACCATGCAGAGAACACTGGACCCACAAACAATAACTAACCCTCTACAACACTATAACCTGCTCCAATCAATTAATGGATTTTAATAAGATCATAAGAGTCAGCTGTTTATTGACAACACAATCCATTTTTTATATGAAATAACCCCTCTCAAGCAGTCAGGTTAATTGAGGCCATATGTGTTGTGAACACTGCAAACATTGACATAAACTAGCACTGAGCTTTATTTCCCTTCAGTTGCTACCCTCACTTCTCCATGCTCCAAAGCAGTCGAGCGCCGCTGCATTTTCCATGGAAGAAAAGTTTGAGCCAAAGTTTGGAAGCACACAGGTCCAGAGGAATGAAGTGTTGTGTTTACGACTGGTCAGACTCAACTGAGAGGGGGATGAGACGCAGGAGACTTAAAGCAGTGAACACTGGTGACAAGAGGATCCCTGGTGGAGAAATAAAGTTATTTATAATATCTCTCGCTCTCCTGTACAGGCTTACCCTCTCTTTTATTCTTCTTTACCTCAAACCCATTGATTCCAACTCTGTACTTCCAGTTCCTCTAGTTTGCTCTTGTTTTCTCTACTAGTAGCAGGGTCTTTGGGGCCTGACATGTCAAGCTGACAATGAATGACTTTGATTGATTAAGACCCTTTGTGTCTTCTGTTAACAGTTGCATTTGTTCACTACAGCCTATAGTGAGCTGTTGATCTACAGACCTACAAGTATGTTCTTCACCTTTGCCAAAATACCTGCTCAAAGTTTTTTTTTTATTACTGCCCAAGCTATTGCAAATTAAATCAAAACTAACTAGTCTATTGTATCCACACTACACTGAATGTATTTATACAGTTTTCACATAACTGTGAATAACAACAATTTATCCTAATGGATAATTCATGTATAGCAGCCTTAAAAACACCCACACAATTACATTTGGGTGACATACAGCTGCTCTTCTATGGAGAGCCTTTTCATTCATTGCAATTATCCTGCGCCATGCACATGGCACATGGAAGAAGTTGGCCTTGTGCCAGAAAGCCTTTTCTGCCAGAAACCTCTAAATTCTAAGGTAACAAAACACTTGTTTTTTACAAATAAAACTGTAAAAATAAAATAAAACTTTCTGGCAGAAAAGCCTGATGGCTAACTTCTCCATGCTGTTGGGAGAACTTAGACTTTCTCTCAGAAATCTTAACTAGTAATAGTTGTATAAAGAGTGACACAATATGTCCACAGAGGAAATTATGGGGAGGAATGGCTCAAACACAGGACTCTTACACAGAAGACTGGGGTTTGTGGCTTGTAAGAAACCCAAATTCAGTGTTGATGCATTATTTTGGACTTAGGTGACTTATTTACTTTGCTTTATTTAGTTGCAGTTAGGGTGGGGTTTTAAATGAAATGGCTTTCCATAACCCTCCAGAGATCCAAAATGCAGTTGTAGTTCAGCTGATGACAATAAGCAAAGAAAATGGGAGGGCGGACACCAAAAGACTGGTTGGGTTGAGAGAGAGAGAGAGTATTATTATTATTATAAAATTAAAAAATGGGACTAATTACAATAATAATAATACATATTGAATAGTAGCAGGGGTGTCGAGCAGGACCACGGCAGCAAATGCAACCAGAATCCAGGTGAGACCAGAAGGCACAAAAAACTCTTGGAAGAAATGCCAAGTTAGTAACATGCATTAATGGGACAGGAATGCATATAGATGGTGAGAGAAAGAGAGAGAGAGAGAGAGAGAGAGAGAGAGAGGAGAGAGAGAGAGAGAGAGGTAGATGAGTTCATTGTGTCATGGGATTTTAAATGATATTCTGGATTTTACAGGGAGCCAGTGCAGAGAAGCTAATATGGAGGAAATTCTATTTTTCTACTTCCTGTCAGTACACGTGCCGCAGCATTCTTGTATGAGAGGCCACCAAGGAAATAATTCATACTTCTGTCTTATGTGAGGGAGTATAGTAGTGTGTATGTGAGAGTATAGTATTGTATGAGAGAGTATAGTATTGTATGTGAGTATAGTAGTATATGTGAAAGAGTATAGTAGTGTGTGTGAGAGAGTATAGCAGTGTGGATGAGAGAGTATAGTATTGAATGTGAGAGAGTATAGTATTGTATGTGAGAGAGTATAGTAGTGTATGTAAGAGAGTATAGTATTGTGTGTGAGTATAGTAGTGTATGTGAGAGTATAGTAGTGTGTGTGAGAGAGTATAGCAGTGTGTATGAGAGAGTATAGCATTGTATGTGAGAGAGTATAGTAGTGTGTGTGAGAGAGTATAGCAGTGTGTATGAGAGAGTATAGCATTGTATGTGAGAGAGTATAGTAGTGTTCACACACATTGATACACTGGGGCCGAGGCTGCGTACAAGGTGCCACCTGCTCATCAGATAAACACTCACACACATTTACACTCCGATGGTTCAGCATCGGGGGCAACTCGGGGTTCAGTGTCTTGCCCAAGGACATATCAACTCTCCGATTGGCAGGCGACCGCTCTACCCCTGAGCCACAGCCGCTTTGTGTTCAGAGAATCATGAGGGAAACCAACAATTTGGGACATGACAGTGTCATTTTGTAAAGATTTATTTCTGAGCTCAATGGTTATAGTCACACAATATCTTTCTTGCTCTCAATTAACAAGCAATTTGAAGAGGGTGACAATCAGGGAAGCTTTGGTGTCCTGGAGGCGCTCCATGAATATTTTTAATACATCATGAATGCGTATCAAAACCTAAGGTCAGTGGGAAGGAACATGTTGACCTTAGGAGTACCTACTATCAGAACTGGTCATCCTGGTTGCCCTTCATACAATATACTACATTAACAAATTGCCTATGTTTGGCCTTTGGCATGAATTTGGAACAAAAATCGGTATGCTTTGGAATCAGCAAAATGACACTGTACACTGTTAGGATCTCTTTATCACATGGTAAAAAAATCCATCCATCCATCCATCTTCATCCGCTTATCCGGTATCGGGTCGCGGGGGCAGCAGCTCCAGTAGGGACCCCAAACTTCCCTTTCCCGAGCCACATCAACCAGCTCCGACTGGGGATCGAGGCGTTCCCAGGCCAGGTTGGAGATATAATCTCTCCACCTAGTCCTGGGTCTTCCCAGGCCTCCTCCCAGCTGAATGTAATACCGCACCAGCTGCTCCGATTCTCCGACCAATCTCACGCTCCATAGTCCCCTCACTCGCGAACAAGACCCCAAGGTACTTAAACTCCTTCACTTGGGGTAAGGACTCACTCCCTACCCGAAGAAAGCACTCCATCGGTTTCCTGCTGAGAACCATGGCCTCAGATTTAGAGGTGCTGATCCTCATCCCAGCCGCTTCACACTCGGCTGCGAACCGATCCAGTGAGTGCTGGAGGTCACAGGCCGATGACGCCATCAAGACCACATCATCTGCAAAAAGCAGCGATGAGATCGAGCCCACCGAACTGCAACCCCTCCCGCCCCGACTACGCCTCGATATCCTGTCCATAAATATTACAAACAGGATTGGTGACAAAGCGCAGCCCTGGCGGAGGCCAACCCTCACCTGGGCGAGTCCGACTTACTGCCGAGAACCCGGACAGCTCTCGCTTTGGTCATACAGGGATTGGATGGCCCTGAGAAGGGACCCCCTCACCCCATACTCCCGCAGCACCTCCCACAATTTCTCGGGGGACCGGTCATACGCCTTCTCCAGATCCACAAAACACATGTAGACTGGTTGGGCATACTCCCAGGCCCCCTCAAGATCCTTGCGAGTGAAGATCTGATCCGTTGTTCCACGGCCAGGACGGAATCCACATTGTTCCTCTTCAATCCGAGGTTCGACTATCGGCGAACCCTCCTTTCCAGCACCTTGGAGTAGACTTTACCAGGGAGGCTGAGAAGTGTGATACCCCTGTAATTGGCACACACCCTCTGGTCCCCCTTTTGAATAGGGAACCACCACCCCGGTCTGCCACTCCTTAGGCACCGTCCCAGACTTCCACGCAATGTTGAAGAGGCGTGTCAACCAAGACATCCCCTCCACACCCAGAGCTTTCAGCATTTCTGGACGGATCTCATCAATCCCTGGGGCTTTGCCGCTGTGGAGTTGTTTGACTACCTCAGCGACTTCCACCAGGGAAATTGACGACAATCCCCATCATCCTCCAGCTCTGCCTCTACCAGAGGGCGTGTCAGCTGGATTTAGGAGTTCCTCAAAGTGCTCCTTCCACCGCTCTATTACCTCCCCAGTTGAGGTAAACAACGTCCCATCCTTACTGTATACAGCTTGGATGATTCCTCGCTTCCCCCTCCTAAGGTGGCGAACGGTTTTCCAGAAGCACCTTGGTGCCGACCGAAAGTCCTTCTCCATGTCTTCTCCGAACTTCTCCCACACCCGCTGCTTTGCCTCTGTCACGGCAGAGGCTGCAGCCTGAGCCCGTCGGTACCCTGCAACTGCCTCCGAGTCCTCCGGGATAACATATCCCGGAAAGACTCCTTCTTCAGTCGGACGGCTTCCCTGACCACCGGTGTCCACCAGGGCGTTCGTGGGTTACCGCCCTTGAGGCACCTAAGACCCTATGACCACAGCTCGCCACCGCCTTCAGCAATGGAAACTTTGAACATTGTCCACTCAGGTTCAATGCCCCAGCCTCCACAGGGATGCCAGCTCCGCCGAGGTGCGAGTTGAAAGTCCGTCGGACGGGGCCTCCTCCAGACGTTCCCAATTCACCCGCACTACCCGTTTGGGTTTACCAGGTCTGTCCAGAGTCTTCCCCCACCCCCTGACCCAACTCACCACCAGATGGTGATCAGTTGACAGCTCTGCCCCTCTCTTCACCGAGTGTCCAAAACATATGGCCTCAGATCTGATGAAACGATTATAAAATCGATCATTGACCTTTGGCCTAGGGTGCTCTGGTACCACGTACACTTATGAGCATCCCTATGTTCGAACATGGTGTTTGTGATGGACAATCCATGACTAGCACAGAAGTCCAACAACAGACAACCACTCTGGTTTAGATCAGGGAGGCCATTCCTCCCAATCACGCCTCTCCAAGTATCTCCATCATCACCCACGTGTGCGTTGAAGTCCCCCAGCAGAACTATGGAGTCCCCTACTGGAGCCCCATACAGGACTCCATTCAAGGTCTCCAAGAAGGCCGAATACTCCGAACTCTTGTTTGGTGCATATGCACAAACAACAGTCAGAGTTCCCCCATCACCCGCAGGCGTAGGGAGGCGACCCTCTCGTCCACCGGGGTAAACTCCAACGCAGCGGCGCTCAGCCGGGGACTTGTGAGTATCCCCACACCCGCCCGGCGCCTCACACCCTGGGCAACTCCGGAGTAGGACAGAGTCCAACCCCTATCCAGGAGTACGGTTCCAGAACCGAGACTGTGCGTGAGAGGTAAGCCCCACCAGATCTAACTGGTAGCGCTCCACCTCCCGCACAAGTTCCGGCTCCTTCCCCCACAGAGAGGTGACGTTCCACGTCCCCAGAGCCAGCCTCTGCCGCCCAGGTCTGGTCCGTCGAGGCCCCTGACCTTCGCCGCCACCCAATTTTCAAATTTTCTTTCAATGGGCATATAGATGGAAACCATAAACTGGTCAGGTGGAGAATGGTCTATTATGGATATGTTTACAGCTTTAGTAGGACTATCATACTGGCAGTGCCTAAATAACAATAGAGCATCAAGTTTTTGTGTAGGTTTAGAGAATTTTGGCCTTTCCTTGAGAATACGCTGTGATCATGGCATGGAGAGCACCGTGGTTGCCCAGTATATGCTGGAAGGAAGAGGGTTAAATAGAGGTATCATCACTGGAAGCAGTGTTCACAACCAGAGGATTGAGTGGTTATGGCCAGAGTTAAACAGAGTTGTCTCTTTCCATTACAGTGATCTCTTTTCCATAGAAAATGAGGGCAGAATGGTAAGGGTGCTCCGATCAAGATTTTTGGGGCCGATCACCGATTGCTGAAAGCAGTATTGATTGATACCGATCACCGGTCACCGATCACTGGGTCTATTTGAAGCCTTCTATTTATCCTGTCATATATACAATTTTAATAGTCTTAACAACAATTTATATATATTAAAATTAACAGAAGATAATGTACTGTGAATTGTCAAATGTACTTTTATTGACAGGAAACTTTCAACATTCTACATCCTGTTAAAAACATCTTAAACAGCTTAGAGCTTAGATAATTCAATATATTCAATTAACACTGACATTATTTAAATATAGTTTCATTCTCTGACAGCAACACAACTGGAACACAGAGAGAGAGAGAAATGTGTGAATGAAGTTCTCAACTCGGATCGAGCACTGTTGCGATGGTATACAGGCCGATTGAATGTCACTGAATCTGTTCTGGACCGCTTCCAACAACGTGGCTTTGAAGTTTTATATTAACAGTACTGTTCCACCTGGTTCTACCTTTTGTAGCCTCTTAATAGGCTGGCCAGGTTGCTTCAGAATATTTTGAATTCGAGAGTAGGCAAGCTAGGAATGTTTGAAATGACCGACGATGCGTCTTTCACAGTTATATCAGCGATGCTGCGTTGTGATGAAACTCCGTCGGCCACGGCAAGCTGCAGTGTATGAGCCATGCACGGCAGGCTGGGTAGATCGGCATCCCTCATGGCCTTTACCAGGTTCTTGGCATTATCCGTTAGAATAACGTGGACTTTTACCTTCGGGATTCCCCATGCGCGAAACATGTCACTGAATGCGGCAGCAAGAGCCTCCGCGGTGGGTGATCTATTTGCCAAGAGTTCAAAGGGGCAACTGCAGTATTCAGGAATCAGTGGAACAACCCAGGGATCATCAACATAGGGATCACAAACGCCTCTTCAACTGTGGCTGAGAGGTGTTTTCAACAGTGCAGAAGCAATGCAGAACATTTTAGTTGGGAGTGACAACTCTGAAATGAATGAAGACCCCCCCCAGTACATTTTGAGGCTTCAAACAATGCTGTTGTTCCAGAAATTGACTTTATTTTCAATGAAACAGTTATGAACAGAATTCTGGAAACTGTAGACCCACTAGCCAATGATGGTAACCATGACATACAATTATTTTTGGGCCTGGTGAATTCTATTAGTGAGCAAGTTTGTTAGTGTCAAGGCAATTAGGACACTACTGGGAGATTCATTAAAGGCCAGTGACAATTTCTGCTCTACAACGTTGAAAAATAAAACAAAAAAATGGTTTCCTTCTTAGTTAAATGATTCATCCATTGTCAATTGTTTAACCCTTGTATTGTCTTCACTTTCGGGACCCTCTCGTATCCCTCGGGTCAAATTGACCCGTGACTTATTTGGGGTTTTAAAAAAAAATCTGAAATAAAATTTTACTTCATAATCTATAAACAAATATTGTCTTTATCTCAATTTCAAACAATTGAGATAACATATATGTTTAGGGAATGCAATCAGTCTCTACTAGAACACAATTAAAAATGGAAGGTTATAATTCATGTTAAAAATCCACTATGTGAACATTCTTATCTTGGAAAAAGTGGTCATATCCAGAATAATTTTCTGAATTGAGTCAGGGATACACGTTTATCACAGAAAACAAGGTAAGGCCATTGATTTTCACTTCTTCTAAAAATTTGAAATGGGTCAGTTTGACCCGAATACCAATCAAGGGTTAAACAAAACATTAATGTATTAGGAAATGGTAAATTATTGACAACAATATCTCATCAGTTTAATAAAGTTCAACAGGCAACAGATTTTATTAATGTATGTTCAGGAGTTCTCTGAAGTCATTCCTGACCAAATCTGTGAGTGTTTTAATGCAATCCATAGTTTCCTTGAAATCCTCGAGGACTGGCTACCGCAGACAGTTAATGCATGTGTTTGCAGTGGGTAAATGACTGAGGGGCAGCTCATAGAGAAAATCCATTGAAGGTCATGGGGAGAAGCCCATGGGTGGAATTGCTTTGGATACTCCCAACTTTCAAGGGTCCCTTGACAACACCAAAGAACACCAAAAAAGAAATTAAACCTAGCATGTAGAACATGTTTTAAAAAGGAGGGAAAGACAAAGACTGTGCAGAGCATATGAAAAGACTGTGAAAAGAGAGTGATCAAAGTTAACAAAACTACTGTACAAAGGTAGCTGATGAAACTAAATACAACTCAAACCACAACTGCAGGAAGGCAATTTAACAACAAAACACATTGGGCATAGTAGTGTAGTAGTGCAGTATGTGTACACATATTCCATATCTAGCAATAATACTTACCTTCACCATCCAGCAGGTAGTCCCTCCAAAATGCAACCACACACTCCTCTGCCCTTCTTTTGTTGCTGCCCACTGCTGACAGTCGAATTTCAAAGAGCTGGTCTAATACATCAGCAGCGGGTGGGGATGGCTTGTGAAATAAACAGCGGTCTGAAAGCATCTGGGTGCATTCTTATTGCATCAAGAACACCAAGGGTCTTCATCCCCTGCTTGAATCTGTAAAAAATGTATCATGAGAAGATACAAATATCTGTTTTCAAATTGGATAAATTATCACACAGCACATAAAAGGGATGCCGTACTAGACAGTTCAGTGTTTTTGGTAATGCAAAAAGGCCTTGGACTATCTAGAACATGATACTCTTTAAGGTATTTAATATGATGCATGAAAGCCTGTATTCTGAGCGTGTGTAAGGTCTCTGGCTTTTAAAAATACATATTGAAATCTTTAATTATTCTTAATTATGTTCGCTAAAAAATGGAATTACACAAACCTTTGAAATGCTCCACTGACTCGATGAACCACCTGAAACCTGATGATATCCTCCACCGAGAGATCTTTTGTCCTCTATGCGTTTTCAAAGGCCTTAGACATCCAACAATGGCCAGATAATCTGTACGTGGTTCATCAAAAGATCTACATTTGGACACCAAACAAAAATAAGGGAGAAACAAATCAACAAATTATAGTTGACTAAGCAACGCTTAACTTTATAACAGCAAACAAACTCAACATTATTTTCTTCACTGGTATATAATACATAATCCATTGCAGACATGTTGGATTTGACTAGATTCATTACATAATAAAAATAAGCAAAGAAGCCTTCCAGGTTCAGAAAGTAAGCCAGGTACAGTGAAATAACTGATGGAGCCCAAATGTGCCATTTTATCCATAGACTGTCCAGCTTATCTCCTTGTTATGTTTTTCTGTGTGCTGCTTCAGTAATTCAAAAGCCAAAGTAGCATCCTTGACATGACTTCACTATTTATTTAAGCATTTTGGTAGACCTATAGAAACGGCAATATGTTCTAAAATCACCAACTCAATCTGAAATGAAATTGTACATACTATAAATGAATGAAGATGCATAAATAAGAGAAAAGCTTGCATCATGATTCATCTTCATGGCAATCTTCTTTTCACACAGATAGGTTAAATATCATCACCTAGTAAGATGATTGCAACGCAACTAGCTAGCCAGCCGATGCTAGAGCTAGCTCTCTCATTTAACGCTATTTTTGCAGTAAACAGCCTACTCTGATGTCTCCATACCCAAAGATAGCCAATAAAAAATAAATGCAGAACTATGCATATAAATTAATTTGACATTGAATAATAGTGGCGTAGCACTGGGCACTAGAACTACCAATAATTACTATACAACTTTCTTATTGGCTATATTAGCCCTCATACATGACCTGGACTGTGTTCATAACATCTACATATTAGAACTTATTCCCTGTTACATAGTGTTCTTATTCTTATTCAGTCTGTCAGTTTATAGATTATTATGTTTATATTTTATTGTCATAGTTAATATTTTATCATGATCTACTGCATGGTTCAATCGCTGCCCTTTTCACTTTTGCACTATCATCAGTCCACCATAGTATCTCACCTTATCATGGTCTTTGCATTTCTGTGAGTGATTTTTTATTTACTGCTGCCAGCTTATTCTCCTAGTCAAAGTCAAATGTATTTGTACAGTAAAATCTCAAACACTGTGGTTGTTATAGGGCCTTACAGGGTCCTCTCTCTCATGTGAAACAGCTGATCTAATTCTGCTTGCTCCAACTTCCTTCATCATATTAACTACAGAGCTTTCAATGAAAAATGGCTAGCCCATGTTATATGTGGTTAGCATCTAGCACTAGGCTACTTAGTCAGCGCTAACGTCACAACCATGCTAACATTAATTTGGGGGGACAATGCAGAGAGGATGATGTTAATAAAAAGAGTCTCAGGTCTGACTTGATTTGCAGTTCCACCCCTGAATAATCTCTGCATCTCCAAATCAGAGTTCTGTTGGACTTGATTTAATTGTCAAGACATTGTTGACAATAGCTCACCATTTCTTAAAATATTATTTAGAAGACCCACAGCCAAACTATTCTAATAATAATTGAGGATTTTGACCGTCAAATACTGCTTCTTCTTAGTCAACCAATCAGGAGCTGAGTAATCAAACTCCCTTCCGTTTCCATCAAAATCTCACATCCACAGCTATATTCTCTCACATACACTGCTATACTCTCTTACATACACTACTATACTCTCTCATACACTGCTATACTCTCTTACATACACTACTATACTCTCTTACATACACTACTATACTCTCTTACATACACTGCTATACTCTCTCTACATACACTACTATACTCTCTTACATACACTACTATACTCTCTTACATACACTACTATACTCTCTCACATACACTGCTATACTCTCTTACATACACTACTATACTCTCTTACATACACTACTATACTCTCTTACATACACTGCTATACTCTCTTACATACACTACTATACTCTCTTACATACACTACTATACTCTCTTACATACACTACTATATTCTCTCACATACACTGCTATACACTCTCACATACACTACTATACTTTCTTACATACAGTACTATACTCTCTTACATACACTACTATACTCTCTCACATACACTACTATATTCTCTCATACACTACTATACTCTCTCTCATACACTACTATACTTTCTCACATACACTACTATACTCTCTCACATACACTACTATACTTTCTCATACACTACTATATTCTCTTACATACACTACTATACTATATATAAAAAGTTATAATAATGTGTGTGTATGAGAATAGTGGTGAATATGCAAGATTCTGATAGTGTGTGTAAGACAGAATTATGAATTATTTCCAAGGCGGCCTCTCATATTCTGGATCAACCGCCTGATGCAGCCTGATAATAAGGAATTGCAAAAATCTAGCCTAGAAACAGTATAACAAATGCATGGACTTGTTTTTCTGCATCTTTTTTGAGACCGGATTACGCAGGTGAAAGGCGGTTCTTGTCGTTTGTTTTCATGTGGTATGTATCATGATCAAAGATAACTCGAATTCACACACACGTACACACTTACGCACACACACACACACACACACACACACACACACACACACACACACACACACACACACACACACACACACAGTGGAGCGGCCTCCTCTCTTTTGTTGTGTGCATTTTGTTGCTGTCTTATTTTCTGTCTTTCTGTGAAAAAAAAAAGTAGTATGATAAAGAATGTAATGATTTTGAAACTTGACACTAAGAAAAGTACTACGATAAAGTAATAGATAAAAGATTCCTTACGGTGGTACTGTAATTTGGTTCATTTGGTCTATTAAGTACAAAAGTGACTAATTATTTCATGTCAGCTTGTCCTGAAGAGGCACCTCTCCTCTGTTTTCTGTCCCTGAGTTTTTCCCCAAATGAAGGGTGTCATATTCTGTACAGATTGTAAAGCCCCTTGAGGCAAATTTGTCATTTGAGGGATAACAGGGGCCTAGAGCATGCAATTGATTGGAGTGAGTCACTTACTGGTTTGACATCTTTTCATCCCTTTTCTACTGTGAGTGCACTACTTTTAACCTGCATAGAAGTGGTAAATAGTTTTAAATTGGGACAGAGTTTCAGTCCTTTTTCTACTTTCTACTACCATTGTCTCTCATTATCCTGTCTCCTGCACACTTTCTGTTTCTCACTTTGTCTTTCTCTTCGCCACTTTGAAAACCTGAGGCATGTCTTGTTCTGTTTTGTTTCACACTGCTTATCCTTGCAGTGCTAATTATCTCTTTTCGTCCTTCTCTTCTCTTCCTCAGTGAATCAGTGGCTCCTGAAGTAGAAGATAAAAAAGATGTCAAGCTGCAGGGCCACGAGAGGAGAGGCGGAATTCATTCACACTGCCAAACCGAGCCGAGCCTGCTGTTTGACCTAAACTGAATGGGAGGCAAAAGCACTGTGCTTTACTTCAGACATCTTAACTACACTGATCTCAGCTGCTCAGCTGACCGAACTCCAAACAATCTTCTGTGCTGGCCTCCCACAGCGAGGTTTTGACCAGACTTTGAGTCCAAAGTCTACTCCCTTCTGTATTTTTATTTGTTGTGTTAACTCACAAAGACTGGAGATGCAAAGGCACTCAATCATTTTCTTTGGCTGGTTTTCAGATGTCATATAAAGACTACAGTATACTCCGTTTCTCTGCTCGTTCATGCCTACATAAGGGAAATTGTGGAAATTATCATCCATCGACTGGAGGAATTATTACATTTCCATTGATGGTCTGAACTCCTGTAACAAAGAAACACCCAGCTGTGTGTGTATGATGAGAGATACAAAAAAATCTGCTGGTTCTGATATCACATGATAAAGAAGAAGGTAATTTTCAAAGAGAATTTGAAATGTGTGAATTGCAGTTTACATAGCTGAAGGGGGAGAAAAAGAGGGAGAGACTGCAACTCTGACATTTTGCAGTCCTGAACATATTTATGTAACTGAATTGGAAAGGGATAGGTCACTAATTTTGCATGATTTTACAATAGTTCAACTGTATTTAAGTTAACTTAATTAATTAAAAGGTGATTACAGAACTAACCTGGCATCCTGTCCCTGCTTTGCACAGCGACATAAAAGGTCGGGCCACCCTTTTCAATGGGTTATGGGGTTTCAAAACCAGACGTGATGATTTTTGGACAAGAAGGTGGACCTGGGTTCGATGACGCAATGACACATGCAATAAGCTAAACGATAAAAAAGGGAAAAGTTGCGGATTTTCAACCCTTCTGAAAGCGAGTCATCCAGTGGAGATTTACCCACGGACTTCTGGGTTCTGGCGCCATTCATCTGCATGTACAGCAATACATAAAATTGCCACACTTTTCCTTAACTCTAGTGATAGCTAGCTAGCTTGGTTGGCAGAACATTGAACAAGACATTTTTATGCGAACAAATTGTGCCAATTTACTTTGATGAAGTAAAAACACACAATGAGAGAAACGCTTAAGATGAAAACTCTGGACAACACCCAAAAACAAATTCACGTCTATTTTAACCCTTGTGTTGTCTTCCCGTTGACCATTAACTTTTGAAAAATTGAAAATGAACTGGTTTTGGATCTTTTCCCCCAATGTTTTTGTCACTTTTTTTGATTCATGGCCAATAAACCTTTATGACATTATACAGATCACAGACCGCTTTATGTCAAAGGTGAGAAAACCATTTAAAAATGTTTTTCAAATGCTTTAAAATAGAATAAAACACCCAAAGTTCAATTAAATTAATCATATATTTCACCTGCTCTCCATGCATCAATGTTAATTTTGGGCAATTTTGTTGAAAGAGCCCATATTTCTGACATATAACACTTTGAAAATGGGTCGACCCAAGGACAACACAAGGGTTAATTTACACAGTTATCTAGACTTCTATAGAAATGGACTTCTTTTTGCAAGCAGCCCCCTGCTGGAAATTAGATAGAATGCAGGTTCAAAGTGCCAAAATGCAACCTAAGGTCTTTTAGTGAATACCTAAGTCAAACTTTCGCAAGCGCCACTTTTAAGATTGACCGTATTTTTGTTTTCGGTCAAATGGCCTTTTGAATGGGAAAGCTGCCGTTTACCTCTTTCTTGTTCTTCTTCTCGTCTTGATTTGGTACGGATCAGTTGATGAGTTTTCAAACTTGGAGTGATTTCCCCTTGGTTGGGTTTCACATGGAAAAATCCAAGCCAACCAAAATGCATCATTACAAATTACGCAAGAACGCAAGAACGCTCACTCCTCGTATTTGTCGGTTGTGTCTGGAGTTGGTGTACAAAATGAAATATAGGAAGCGGGTTCTGTGTTCTGGACTAGTTCTTATTTCTCACATTTCAGTGGTCAAACCAGCTCATTTCATGAGGACTGAAATGAAATGAGAATTTCATTCTTGTGAAGTACACATACAGTAGTTGATGCTGTCCGAGGTTGGATCACGTTCCCACCACAAACGAACCGCTCCATTGTGCCATTGTAAGCGTACCGAGACCACCTCACCAAGCAGGTCTTGATACGCTTGTTTGGTCCACTTATGGTGCGCATTCCCCGATTGTGATTGCTGCGTTCTGACATGCACAAACAAACCGCACCAACAGGGCAAACAAACTCTAGAGCGATTCAACCCAACTAAACGAGGCAGGTGTGAAAGTGTCCTAAGATAAGAAAAGGACCCATAAAGGACTTATGTATATAAATATAGACTCCATCAGTCTGAACCAAGAGTTACACACATTCCTGTTTCCCCCAGGGTGGTGTGATTACACGCAGTGTTGTAGTCAAGTCTCCAACTTTCGACTCCAAGTCTCAAGTCCCCAGTGTTCAAGACCGAGTCCAAGTCCGAGTCACCAAAGAAGAGCCTGAGTCCAACTCTATCACTGCCTATTACAAATAAAAGTAGTCAGAAACTTCACCCAACTTCCGAGTCCTATTTCATGAGTCCGTGTCCAAGTCTTCAAGTTCAGGACTCGTACTCCATCACTGATTACGGGATTCTGTATGACGTGAGACCTGCACTGTATAAAAGGGAAATTAATGCTCTTGTTTTTGGGATATCTTTATCCACGCATATTGTGCCTGATCAGATCTGTGCTGTGATAAGTATATATTCAGAGGAGGAGACTGAGACTAGTCGAGTCTGTTCAATTATTCATCAAAGTGGAGATTATCACTAGTTTTCTGGTCTTAGCTATAGTCCAAATAATGTGTAAATATGACTGAAAAACAAGACAGATAAGATCTAGACACCACAAATAACTCTAAATATGAGTGTAAAACTGAATAAAGTTGGTTAAAAGATGTCCACGTTGTCTGATGATAACGTATTGTTAATGTTGCCATGAGCAGCACAGTGTTATGACATGAATAACATGGCTGTGACTCTTAACTGACCTTGATTTGATATCATCAATGCTTGCACCTCTTCAATATTATTATATATTGCTAAACGGGTTTCATCACCAATTTCAAGCCGTCACATATCCAGTATATGAACATTTTTCAGGAACATTTTTCAGGCATTGGTCTGCAGCCTATCTGTATAGATAGATAGATAGATAGATAGATAGATAGATAGATAGATAGATAGATAGATAGATAGATAGATAGATAGATAGATAGATAGATAGATAGATAGATAGATAGATAGATAGATAGATAGATAGATAGATAGATTGATGTAGAGTAGGTAGCTAGATTGTTTCAAGAGTCCAACTCAAAAATGAAAAAAAGCAACAGAAAACGTCTTGTTGCAAGAGGGCTACTCTTAGCTCAAAGCTGCAACCGCTCCTATACATCAAGGCAGCAGCAAGCTTTGTCACTGTTACATAAGCATGTTCCATTACACCAGGTGAGAACTGCGCCTGGGAGGCTACCTACATAAACCCAAAGGAAAACCCACATGATGGAACTGATTGCTCCGGTACTCAGACACAACTGGCTGAGTCACACTCGCGGTTATAAAACAGAATCTTGGTATTAAAATACATCAGTATCCTTAGAATGATGTTGATAGCATATAAAGCATGGGTGACCAGGTTTTGAAGGACCCCTTAACTGAAAGAGAGACAGAGTAGAGAGCCCCTACTGCTGTTGATATAAGTTGCATGTTAAACAGGATTAAAATGAATGGATTTTAATATTTTATCTCTACATCATGTTTTAATGTAAAACATACCTGTGGAAGGCACATAGGTGGACATTTGAGCCAGGAGGGGGGGCAAAAAAAAAAAAAAAGGAAAACTCATTCTAGCAGCTGAAACCTGGACTACCAGCACAATCACATGTGGAAAAAACAATCATGTTAAATAAACATATTTTTATTTTTAAAGCAGATTTTAAATTGCATTGCAACAATTAAACAATTCATCCTTATGAAATCCAATCGCAGCACATCTGTCTTGGAAGGCAATACAGAGACGGTGGCAGAATGCCCCTGCACTTAAATTAATTTCAAATGTAACAGTAAACAATCAGTGTTAGACCTACAGTCTGTTGCCTCTCTAAGCACAATCACACCATAAAGCCACGTTAAGAAAAAAGATCCGTATTTTGAAGTAATCCAATGACATTGAAAACAAGTAATCCAACAAAAAGGGTCACAGTGTATCCAGCAAGGCCTACGCGCGTCACATTCACCAGCTAGTTCCGAACATGTGAACAAATGCCTCTCCACTTTGGACAGAACAGAGTGGAATGAAACGTAGGCTATAAAAGTCTAAATCTACACAAAACACACATCAACTAGTAAGATGACAGCATTCAGGCAACCTTTAGTACAACGCTGGCACGGCAAGACGTCCAGACTAGTGCAACGGTAATTTTCCTTTTTTGCATCCTGCGTATACGTTGACAGTGGAATCAGGTAAGAGCTACTTGTCACTTGTCACCTGTCACATGACCCAGAGCCCTTTTTACAAAAGCAGTATATGAAATCAGAAGTATTACCAGCCATCATTTGGTTGTTTTGTGTTATTTAAAAATATTGATAAAATATCTGGTCATGCCAGATGTAATTATTCCACTCATTTTTTAAACAATGCAATTACCCGTTTCAGCCACCAGGCTTTGTATTGGAAATACACAAACTCTGCATATTGGAGGGCACACTGAATCCTTAAGGTTAACTGTATGGCTACCATACGGCCGCCTTACCTAACGTTAGTGGTGGAAGAAGTATTTAGATCCTTTACTGTTTTTTTTTCAACCCCTATTTTATGTCTAAGGGACTGATGGGAACAACAATCTTTGAAATTGGTGCAGTATTAAGTAAGATCGCTGCAATTGTCCAGCTTGTATTAACCTTCAATCAATCAATCAACATAGCACTTTACAGCAACCAGCAGGTCTCCAAAGTGCTTTACAGGAACCAAGAATAAAACAACATATCACAAACCTTCACAGATTAATATATGTAAGTGTCTGACAACATTATGCAAAGGAATTCTAAGGAGGTTGACCTTTCTGTTAAAAAATAAGATCCTTTTTTTTAAGACCAAATTTCGCTCACTAAACCCACCAGACTCCATGTAAATAAACAGTATCTTTAGCATCGTATCACACACTTCATTCAAAGTCGACAGAAACAAAATAAAACTATGAAAAGCCGATGTTGGGTTGTCTTTCCACTTTTCCCCCTTGCACAAATCTAGTTTGGATTGAAATAAACACATAATTTACCGATTTATTTACTCGACTAGTCCTGGTCTTGCACTTGTCTTGGACTCGACAAAGGCAAGGCAAGGCATTTATTTGTATAGCACATTTCAGCAACAGGGCAATTCAAAGTGCTTTACACAAAATCAGTTAAAAAAAACAGTTAAAAGAAAATAAAACCGATAAAACACAGAAGAAACAGTTCCAAATAAAAACAGATAAAACACAAGAATAAAAGTTACAGTGCAGTATAAGATATTAAACATGAAAGAAATGAACATCATTATGTTGGCTATACAGTATACACCCAAAAGTATATTGCTGTTTTAAATGGAATCTGGTGGGTTTAGAGCTCGTGACTTCAAAGCTTTTAAAGGTTCATCTCTAAAGGGATCCTTTCCACAATGTTGTCATTGAAAATGTTACGTAAGTAAAATTCATATCAGGAAATTAACTTAAAGTATTATAAGTTAAAGTACTCAATGCAGAAAAATCTACACATTGTATAAAGTGCAAAGGATCCAAACAGTTTCATGGTCTAATCATTTCAGCTGGACTTATATTGTTGGGTAGTTTAATCTGTAATGGAACATTTTACTTTATAAACTATGTGTTTTGTGTGTCAGATGATAGAGTAAAAAGTACAATATTTCTCTTTGAAAGGTAGCGAAGTAGAAGTAGAAAGCACGGCTGTAGTACTCGAGTCCGGTCTTGGACTCAAGACCGTTTTTCTATGGGCTTGGACTTGTCTAGGTCTCGGCCACTGGTCTTTCCAAATATGGCTTTTGGTCTTGACCGGGTCCAGGTGTCTTTATTATGTTGATAATAATATTGGAGGGAAAGTGAACCCAAAATGATTGTCTTGATACTGTCATGCATAAGACCTTGGACTCGGTCTGGACTTGGACTCGAACCTCTTTGGACTCGGCCTTGACTTGGACTCGACTAGTCCTGGTCTTGCACTTGTCTTGGACTCGACAAAGGCAAGGCAAGGCAAGGCAGCTTTATTTGTATAGCACATTTCAGCAACAGGGCAATTCAAAGTGCTTTACACAAAATCAGTTAAAAAAAACAGTTAAAAGAAAATAAAACCGATAAAACACAGAAGAAACAGTTCAAAATAAAAACAGATAAAACACAAGAATAAAAGTTACAGTGCAGTATGAGATATTAAACATGAAAGAAATGAACATCATTTAAAGAAAGGCAACATCAAAAAGAAAAGTCTTCAGCATTGATTTAAAATAACTGAGAGTAGCAGCGGACCTGCAGGTTTCTGGGAGTTTGTTCCAGATATGAGGAGCATAGAAACTGAAAGCTGCCCCCTGTTTAGTTCTGACTCTGGGAACAGAAAGTAGACCTGTCCCAGATGACCTTAGAGGTCTGGGGGGTCATAGTGTACTAGCAGATCAGAAATGTATTTTGGGCCTAAACCGTTTAGTGATTTATAAACTAGCAAAAGAACTTTGAAATCTATTCTTTGGGCACAGGAAGCCAGTGTAAAGACTTCAGAACTGGACTGATGTGATCCAGTCTCTTGGTCTTAGTGAGGACTCGAGCAGCAGCGTTCTGAATCAGTTGCAGCTGTCTGATTGATTTTTTAGGGAGACCTGTAAAGACCCCGTTACAGTAGTCAAGTCTACTGAAGATGAAAGCATGGACAAGTTTTTCCAAATCCTGTTGACACATAAGTCCTTTAACCCTTGATATATTCTTAAGGTGATAATAGGCTGACTTTGTAATTGTCTTAATGTGGCTGTTAAAATTCAGGTCAGAGTCCATGACTACACCAAGATTTCTGGCTTTGTCTGTTGTTTTTAACATTGTTGTTTGAAGCTGAGCGCAGACTTTTAATCGTTCCTCTTTTGCTCCAAAAACAACCACCTCAGTTTTTCCCTCATTTAATTTCAGAAAGTTCTGGCACATCCAGCCGATAATTTGTTCAATGCACTTAGTCAGTTTTTGTATTGGACTATAGTCCCTGGCGATAAGGTTATGTAAATTTGTGTGTGTCGTCCGCATAACTATGGTAACTTATTTTGTTGTTTTCCATAATCTGAGCCAGTGGAAGCATGTAGATGTTAAACAGAAGAGGCCCCAGAATGGAGCCTTGGGGAACTCTGCACGTCATATTTGTATGTATAATTACCTATTGACACAAAGTAATCTCTATTCTGTAAGTAGGATTCAAACCAGTTTAGTACTGAGCCAGAAAGGCCAACCCAGTTTTCCAATCGGTCTAGTAATATGTCATGGTCGACCGTGTCAAATGCAGCACTGAGATCAAGTAATACTAAGACGGATACTTTGCCATTATCTGTGTTAAGGTGGATGTCATTAAAGACCTTAACGAGAGCCGTCTCAGTGCTGTGGTGTGGTCGGAAACCCGACTGAAAGGTATCAAAACTGTTGTTTAGTGACAAGAAATGGTTGAGTTGTTGAAAAACTGCTTTTTCAATGATTTTACTTAAAAACGGAAGGTTTGATATTGGCCCATAGTTGCTCATTAGTGATGTGTCTAGATTGTTCTTTTTTAAGAGTGGCTTGATTACTGCAGTTTTCAGGGCCTGTGGAAAGATTCCTGAAAGAAGAGACATGTTCACAATCTGTAGAAGATCAGAAGCTAAACAATTCTAAACATTTTTGAAAACACCCGTTGGTAGAATATCAAGGCAACAGGAGGAGGTTTTCAGATGTTGTATAATGTCCTCCAGGTTTTTATGGTTGATCGCATGAAATTCTGTCATATTGGAACTAGTTTTGCTTGAACACTGTGACAACACATATCCTGTACTTGATATGGAGGCACTGATTGTTTGTCTAATCTTCTGAATTTTGTCTTTGAAGAAGGAGGCAAAGTCATTGCAGGCCTTGGTAGATAAAAGTTCAGATGCTACTGGTACTGGAGGGTTTGTTAACCTATCGACAGTAGCAAACAAAGCACGTGAATTATTATTGTTTCTAGAGATAATATCAGAGAAGAAGGACGGCCTTGCATTCCTCAGTTCCAAATTATAAATGCGAAGTCTCTCTTTATAGGCGTTATAATGGACCAGGAGATTTGTTTTTCGCCACCTTCGTTCAGCTTTTCAACACTCTCTTTTTTCTGTTCTCACCAGTGGAACATTTCTCCATGGAGACCTTTTCTTACCAGAGACAACTTTGACCTTAGTGGGAGCAATGGCATCAATAACATTTGTAATTTTACAGTTGAAATGATCTACAAGCTCAGTGACTGAGAGCCCCGAGAGGGCGGGTGTGGATCAGAAAAGCTGATTAAATGTTTCACTGGTGTTTTCAGTGATATACCGTTTTCTGATTATCTTTGTTTGGACACTTTTGGGCACAGAGATAGAGCCGTTAAAGAAAACACAGGAATGATCAGACAGAGCAACGTCAGTCACCACAACCTTGGAAATGTTCAGACCCTTGGAGACAATCAAGTCCAGAGTGTGCCCCTTATTGTGTGTGGGCTCTGTCACATGCTGAGTCAGTCCATAGTTCTCAAAACCACAACCCAGTTCTTTGGTCCCCCTGTCCTGGGGGTTGTCAACATGAATGTTAAAATCACCCACAATGATTACACAATCAAAGTTAATGCAGATTATAGACAGCAGTTCAGTGAAGTCATCAATAAAGGTTGCACAATATTTAGGTGGCCTGTAGATATTTAGAAATATCGCTTGAGGGGACCTTAACTGAATAGCCATATATTCAAAAGAAGCAAAATTTCCATAACATATTTGCGTACAGTGGAATGAGTCATTAACAAAATGGCGACTCCACCTCCTTTCTTATTCACTCTATTATCGCTCATAAAACTGAAGTTAGGGGGAGCTGACTCGATGAGAACAGCAGCGCTGTTATTATGGTCTAACCAGGTTTCAGTTAAAAACATAAAATCTAGATTGTGATTAATAATAAAATCATTGATTAAAAATGATTTTCCTGCCAAAGACCTGACGTTTAGTAAAGCTAGCGTTAGTGTGTTCTCAGTTTTTGGGACAGGCTGTGGCTGACGAGGAATGGATGCTAAATTTGCTAAGTTTGCAGTTAAGTGCTTATTATTCACCATCCTTTTTCTATTGCCTATCACAGCATAAATTGAGGAAGAATTGAAAACACAGGGCGGGCTTGTCTTTGTTGTGACAAAGGTGGTCTTGACTACAGCCCTGGTAGAAAGTGGCATGAAAAGAAAGACTCAAGTAAAGTACAAGTACCTCAAATTGTTAAGTAGAGTACTTGAGTGAATGTACTTAGTTACGTTCCACCACTGCCTATTGTAAGCTTACCTTCAATTATTTTTATTTTTTTCACAATTAGCCAAATTTATCATTGGCTTCATATTATTTTTAATATTCAGACATATTTCTGTACTTACTCTGAGGACCCTCAAGGGCTCACAGACCCCCAGTTTGACAACCCTGATATGAAGGAACAGAGTGATGTGTAGGAGTTGATTGATTCTGTGTGTTGTTTGTTTCCAAAAAGAAACAGAGAAAATATATAGAAAAATATGAAACTAAGGATATGTCTCAGGCTGGAGATGCTCTTCATACTTGGCTGTCGAGACATGTTGATAGGTTGTCCCGTTTCATACTGTCAATAAAGTTAATAAAACATCCAAGTTCAGCTGCCGTGTCTGGCTGAAGACGTTTCACTCCGCGTGACAGCTGGATGTCGAGCACGGCATCTTTGCTGCAGTTCTAGGATGATGAAAAAACACAACGTTCCACTATATAATGCATCAAACTATACCAAAATACTGTATTGTGGTAATTTGAAAAAATTGTATCTTGTATGTTGTGAATTCGTAAAAAGAAAAAGAAAAGATAAAGGAAATTTATTGAAATTTGGATTGAAATTTACTGAAAATGTTCTTTGCATATAAATTTCAATAAAAGTTTCAATACATTTTCTTCAACTTTTTATATATATATATATATATATATATATATATGTATATTGTAAGTATCTTGTATGTCGTAAATTGGTAAATTTATTGAAATTTGTGTTGATATTGAATGAAAATGTTTTTGTACAGCATATACATTTCAATAAAAGTTTCTATCCTTCTTCTTTCTTTTTTTTTATCAATTTCCGACATACAAGATGAAATATATATACTGTATACTGCATCTATATGTAAATTGGTAAAAAATAAATAAAAAAGATAAAGGAAATTTATTCAAATTTGAGTTGAAATTTAATGAACATGTGCTTGTACAGATCTTGTATGTTGTAAATTGGTAAAAAAAAAAATTCAGTAAGTTTCAATGATTTTTTTAACCAATTTACGACATACAAGATACAATATATATATTTAATTTTATATTTTTTTATATTTATATAATCCTCTATTCCAGACAAAAACAACACAAAAACAAATTTGAAGCACATTGATTTCATAAATCACATGAATTTCCTGATTCAAATGAAGTTACATTTTATAAATAAATTATCTGAATTACAAACAAGCTTTATAGTTGTTTATTTTGACAGACAAAAATGTATCCAACCAATTACTGAAAGAGTTAACTGAAAGGAACATTTGACATACACGCTTTTACGTGCTTTTCTATGAAGGAACTATTTTGCTGACTTTTTAGGGCTTTATGCCGACCAAAGTGTAAGTGACAAAACTGTATGAGACACACGAAGTGGGAAAAATTCTTTCATACATCCATGCTCTAGGGTAAAGTTTTAAAGAATCCATCGTTGCTCCAAAACTGAAATATAGGCTCAACCGTTACATCATGTATTCCATGTAGACGCCAAGTAACTTTCAGAAATAGTCAATATATCAGGAGACTACTGAGATTCCTCATGTGAGCTCAAGCGGCCAGTTGTTCAAAGGTAAGCTGATCGGATTTTGGTTATCAGATTGGATCAAATCTTGAAAATGGGTTGTTCGAAAGGGAGAGGAGGAATGTGAAATCAGATTAGATCACGGAATCCAATCCTAGTTTTCAATCTGGATCAAACCTTCACTTTGTGTTGTTCAAAACTTGTCACTAGGACTTGTATGACAGCCACAAAAACAGGATTATCCTGATCCCAACAGATTTCAAGGTGGATTCCAGTACAATGCAATACATATACAATACATTTGTATCATTTAGTGTATATACTTTTATTTATATTTTGCATTTGACTTGTGTAACCATTGTAAAAGTGATAAAGTAGATAAAGTAGACATAGGCTACCAATTAAGCTATTCAGTATAGTAAAGTAAAACTAAAATTAACATGATCTTGTCCCTATGAAACAATCCCGAACAGATTTCAATAACAAACAAAAATAATATGTAAAATGTTTCCGTCATTCACAATTTCAAAGAAAAATCATCAGAGATGAGCCTGTCAAAAATAATTTCTGGTCTCTCTTCCTCCAAAATGTCTATTGTTAATGTATATTTGTTTTATTTGTTGTGGCTCAGATGAAGGGTCATAAAAGAAATGATGAATGATGAATGATGTCTATGTTATTTTTGTGTTTTTTGTGTCTCAAAATAAGAACCACGTCCAGTGACCCCCATGCCGGCTCTTCTACCTGTTCTTTACATAGCCCACATTGTGATATGTTGTCCTATTTAGAGCTGGTAATCCGGATTTGGTAATCTTGAAAACTGTCTATCTGGATCAGGCTGATCCAGTCCAATGTATCTTAGAAAAAAGTGGGATTTTCCAAATTCGGATCATTTTGATCCAGATTAAATAGAAAACTGGCCCAATGTCCAGATTCTTTTCATTCCCATGTCCCTTGCTGTTAACTGGTCCTTCCTCCATGCATAATACATTGTATTGAACAATGATGCATCTATAATAGTGCACTCATAATAGTTATTAAAATTTGCAAAAGAGCCTTCATGGAAGAAGTTTGGGCGATTTGCACTCAGCGGTGGCGGTGGCGCATCTCACTAACCACCCTGTCCCGTACGTCATAGCGGAATACCTGATATTGACAAAATACCTAGACTAATGTGTGTCTCCATGACACAAATAGCTTCATTATTGACTGTTATTGATATGATTAAAGCATCTAAATTGTTAGTGGTGTAAACTGAACCATCATGCAGCATCATCACCAATGGAGCACACTACGCAGTGAATGGTTAGGTTTCTATAATATCATGGCATTTCAAATGAAATGGATGACTCCCTCAGGCACTCACTTCCGTAGACATAGCATATCCATGGATGGATATGACATTGGAAATAAAGAATACATTCTGTCCAAATAATCCAAATAAAGTATAACCCTCAGCCTGGAACTTAAGAATTAAACTACAGGTTTCCCAAAAAATGAATAGGCCCGATTGCTTTTACCTGGCTACTGTGGCTATTAAAGAACTATTAACGAACAAATTACCAGCACTGCTTCTATTATCATAGTTAAAGTTCTATTATCTGTATTCTTACTAATTAGTATGATGAATAGTGAGAACACTATGGACTATGAACAAGATGTCAAACAGAAAATAACACAAGCACCGTTACAGAAACATGCATAAGCAGAGACTGTTGACAAACCTGATGCTCCGGTACATGCTAGGAGGCTTTCCACCACTATATATACCTAACCTCCAGGGCACCACACCTTTAAGGAAACAGATTCCATCAATTCAATCATCAGAGATCAAACTTTCAGGTGTGCAGCATGCCTTCAAAATCTGCCTATGATCCCCAGTGGCTAGAAATGGTGCTAGGTGTATCCTGCTCTGCTTTTGAGAAAATGAAAGCTCAGATGGGCGATCTGGAATTTTGTCCTTTATGAGGTCATAAGGGGCAAGGTTACATCCTTTCTGCTTTGCCCGCCCAGAGAATTTGGCCCTGAGAGAGAGACATCATGGCTTTCAAACGAGCAAAGTGGCAGTTGGTCAAAGCCACACCCCAGCCAGCCTCCACCTTGCCCCCTCTCTCTCCTCCTCAAAAGCTACAGACTCAGAAATGGCACATACTAAGGAAAGCTCATTGTGAGACTGGTTCTAGTGGCGGGAATTCTGCACCAAGGCTGGATTTTGGGAAAGAGATTTCAGATACAGTATTAGGACCACTAAGGTCTATATAAAAGAGACTTCAGATACAGTATTAGAGGGACCACTAAGGTCTATATAAAGAGACTTCAGATACAGTATTAGGGGACCACTAAGGTCTATATAAAGGAGACTTCAGATACAGTATTGGGGACCACTAAGGTTTATATAAAA